>JAJEKV010000038.1:11676289-11864478 GCA_021234155.1 Isoetes taiwanensis | reverse complement strand
TCATTTAAATATAACTAACCATATGAATCCTTACTTGCTGACAAACTCTGGCATGCAGAATTGCCCAATCTGGACTTTGACATGCATGCGTGCCCAATCCATATTATGAGTATACTCACCTTTTTTTATAACTCCAATGACATGTCTTGAGTGGGGTTTTCTGAGTTTCATAGGACCTAAATGAATTGATTTGAATGGGTTTTTTTTCGTCCACAAAGACCAACAACTGTAGGTATCCAATCAAATAGCATAATACACGTATTATTGTCAGGATTAAAAAACACTCACCCCGAATATTTTTCGAGGGAAAAACCTTGGCAGTAATAAAGCTTGCTGATAAGCTGTACAATGATATATTTTAACGTAGTGTCTGAGGACATCGCTGAGTGCGCATATCCATCACCTCCTAAAAATACAATCCCAATGACCCCATTGAAGCCGTGCCCAACAATCACATAGAGCGGCTGGTTAGGGGGGACCAATTCAGGATAGTGTACACGAATATGGTCGAATGCCAGACAGTTCCAAAGAGTGCAACACTCATCCTCAATAGATCCAAGTTGATAACACCAAAAAAGCATGTGTTCTCGTGCCTCCCAGATCTATCTGTCTATCTCAGTTCTGACGCAATGCGCATCTGTGCAAATGGACGCTATCAGTCTGTGCTTCTTCATAGGCAAATGTGTACACATGTAGCATTGTGGATCTCATTCAAGCATGGGATCTATCTGGCTCTAATAGTGTGTTGTCTTGACCTATTTCCAGGCACCAGCATCCCAAAGTTTATTGAGGAAGCAAACGTCAAGGTATTGTGTCATGGTGATCCTCCTTAGTTTGCACATGTGCTCCTGCATATTCCATCGAGAGAATCATTAAAGTTGTTTTCCCTTCCAACAGACTTTGAGGCACTGCAAACCCATTGCCATAGTATAAATAAGGTTGAGGAGACGAGCATGGCCCATACTGACCACCTTCTGAAATTAGATGAGGTGGCAATAGAGTACGATCCTTTGAAATTACAAGAAACAAGTGTCTTGGATTTGATAAGGGATTGTGGATTTTGCCCCAGGGGTCCGAGCTAAGAAGGCTTTCTGCATCCACTCCAGTTCATTCCAGGTGGCAAAGGATACTATTGACCCCCCACACCTCGACCCTGTATAGAAGAACAGGCTCCATCAAGACCCTAAACAAATGCACCTGATGGGCCCAGTCATAAAATCTGCTTTGTAACTATTGTTCTGCATTGCATACCGTGCCTTCCAAGCTGCAGCCACTTGTAGCCGGATAGAAATGTCCAAAAAGTGGTAGAAGTCTTCTAAATGGAAAAAGTCTAGAAATGCATGTTTATCTAAATTTAATGAAATATTGCTTAATTATGAAATATTTTAATTTCAATGTCGAGTGGATGGGGTTGATCACCTTGAAAGGTGCAGTATAAGGTTGTTTTACGCCACACCACACTGGCCCATCCTACGAGGACAATCTCCCTAAATGTCCCTAAGAAGACGTGTCGTCCAAGGAGCTAGCCATCAAACCACAATTTAAAAAAAAAAGTCTCAAAGTCAATAGGTTGGTTCACAAAATTGATCATTGAATTTCAGAGCTGCTTCTTGTGTGAGCGACTTCCACTAGCATATCCTTGGTTGCTAACCTTTTTGGAATTTCTCTAACCAGATTTTGCTTGTTATTTACTCTGATGTGTGGTCCAAACTATGCAAATGAGTTTTTCAACTTGCATATGATCGGCTTTTGTGGTCAATTTGGAAGAATACAGTAAAATAGAATTTTAACGTCCACAGAGGCCAATAGCCATGGGACCCGTACAATGGGCTAGAACAACCCCAAACATCACCAAACACAATGAAAACAATACAAAGTTTGGGCAAAAATCCAAATAAAATATGACTTGGCTTTTAAGCCATACAATCAAATCAGACTTTAAATTCTATGTAATAATATATGGTTCATGCTACTTATAGATTCATTCATATATACGAGAATCTCATTTCTATTGACGTGTGTTCAACATTAAGTTCCTGATAGACATTTGGAGGTAGCATTGATGATCTCTCAGTGCATCCTTGCCTAGCCTTTGAAGCTCTATGGCATTTAACTTCATTTCATGCCCCTCATTCTTCTACCTTTCCTTTTTCAACCACTTCTTGCAACTTATGCATTATTCTCAATCCAGCTTCCAGTTATCTGCCAATACTTTGGCATTAAAATTTTGCTCTGCAGTGCCCATAATACTTCTGCTCTACATTGCCCATAAAATCCTGCTCTGCGGCGCCCATAATACACATAGGACAAGGGACAAGACTCCTTTATTATAAAAAATAGAAAGCATATGAGTTATTGCCTATTCTGCTCTAGGCTGGATTTAGAGTTGGACAACTTAACCAAGGAAGAGGCAGTGCACTACTGCTAGCTTTAGGAGTATTCCTAATTGCTTCTAAATGCATTTCTGCTAAATAGAGGAGCAGTGATTTTCACATCATGTGCATCTAACAAGACCTTTATAGTTGGAGATACTATGTGTAAGTATACTTGCTTAGGATGCTTTGCAATGCCTCAAGAAATTCACACAATATCATATGTTGAACGACTTCAGTTTGTTTTTACATGCGTGCAAATTTATTTGCATTATAAATTGTTTGCTTGTGTGTGTTTTGGCCTGTGCAGACAGGATTTAGACTTCTCTATGCTAGCATGTGATTGGAATTTTCTTTCTTGCAGCTAGAGCAATACATTGTACACACTTTGAAATGACACAACCTGCAAGTCCAAATGGATTTGGTTACTATGATAGGAATCGTAGATTTAGCATCATAATGCAAAGGGTATATGATACAAATAGAATATTTCTTGATACCTTTTGTGGATATCTTGGGTCCGTGCATGATGCTAGAGTATTGAGAAATTCAAGGCTTGCGAAAAGAATTGAAGAAGGCCAGTTGTTGCAAGAGTCTGATGTGAACATTGTTTTTAGGAGGGAGCTAAATCATATTCCTTGAGAGATATGGGTTATAAGTGCTCTTTGTGGTCGATGTCGCCATACCAAAAGGTTCCTGGACTACTTGCTGGTAAGTTTAGATTCTTCTATTTGCCTTTACGAGTGTTTATTTCTAGAATAACTCGTTATTGTGTATGGACTGCTATGTTGTAGAGGATATTTTTAATAAAAAGTTGAAACGAGGACATTTATATATTGAGCAAGCATTTGGGTTGTTGAAGGGTAAGTTCAAATACCTTGATTCAAAGTTACGGATGAAGCCTATGTAAATCCCAACTATAGCTCATGCATGTTGCATCTGGTACAATTTACTGATTGATAATGGTGAAGCAAATGTGGAGGAGGAGTTGGAACAATTAAGACTTCAACAGCTAGTACAAGATGAGAATGAACACATTCAAGTTGAAGACACCAAAGTTGCAAATGGTGAGAAGATGGCAACGGAGTTGATTTTTTGAATGATGTCTCTTCAGAAGAAGAACTTGAGATTAGGGAATCACTAAAAGAATATCTAGCGTTCATGTCAGACATGTTAGTTTGACATGAGACATGTTAGCTTGTTGGGCTTCTTGCTTACTGCTTGCTTTGTTGATCATTATATCTCGATAATGAAATCAAGAATGCATGAAGATTATAGACTAGCACGCTGCCTATCAGGCCTGTTGGAGTATATGCTTCTTCACTGCAAACATAATAAAGTATTTGTCTAATGCATAATTCAGTGCAGGCTCAAGCTTGTTAACTGCTTAATGCAGACTTAATGCAGACGACGTTGTTCGTGATAGTTATTTGTAATAGTACTCCATGTAGATTTTCAAAAGATATTGCAGCTCCTATAGTCAAATAAACAAGTTCTTAAATACAATTGTGTTCATAAATATGTGATTGAGGGTTTAGTTGTGCCTTTGCTGTAGTTAGTTTCTTTTGTTCTAATTCTTGGTGGGTACATTTGAGAGTGTGCTTGTTGTAAATACGGATATACATCAAGAATGAGGGGAAATTAATAGGTTAGCAACCTTGAGCTAGTCTTGTCGATAAAGGCTCCCCCTCATGGCAATCGTTTCAGTTGATTGTGCAATTAATACTCACTTAATGGATCATGTCTGAATAATAACCCATGTTGATTGTTGAGTTAAAAATTGCTAACTTAGCTGTGCTTGTTGAATATAATTAACACACCTTGATTAAGTTAAGGTTTTTAACTGAAATTTAACTTTTTTGGGTGCAAATACAATGGTCGTAGTTAGGTTTAACAAGCTAGTTATGTTTTTTTAATTTAACTAACAGCGGATGCGAATGCAACCTAGTATAACTTTTCAAGCATTTTCTTATTGAATCACAATAGACTTACACCTTACTGTAAGTCAAACTGCAATATAACTCACTCGACCGTGTCTCACTCTTTTCTCCGCAACAAAGATATTTTGAACTTGCAATTCCCCTCTAGCCTCTTAAACCGTCCCCATACAAAAAGAGCTATCTAGTTTTGAGCTTGACTTTCCAAAGTTTTCAGTCTCGTGGAAAATGCCACTTATGGTTTATGCAAGGCAGGCAACTCAATTTCAAACTTCACCTAAGTGGCACATTACTGGAGTCTCGGATCTAATTGACTCACATCTCTCACGGACAACCATGAGAACCTTGTAAACCCAGCGATCAAGTTAAAAGAACATTGCCACCATAAGGACGCAGATATTAATTTTATGATAATCCAACTTAGTTAAAACGGATCAAGATTTTAGTAAAGATTAAATCAATCTTTTTAATCCACCTCCAGGTATAAATGCACTACCTTGGAAAAAGCTTCAAAAAAGGCTTTGCAAGTCTGCAGATCTGATCTGTTACTTGTACTAGAGATTTGCCTCTGCTGTTTTACCACCATTCTTTACATACTGAGATGGCTATACATCATGGAGGACAAGATTAACTCCACCAATCGTAGATAAATTTAAACCATAAATGATAGTTGATCATTATGCACCTGAATTAATTTGTTCGAACAGAATATGTTGGTACTTTCTCCCAATCAAGGTATCTTCAAGCTAGTAGCGGAACCTTTAACAGAATGATTGCTTTACAGCAGCTACAGCTTTTTAAGATTCTCTAATATACAAATTCGCAAAGCAAGGACTTCAAACTATTCCCTGCGTAATGAACAAAATTTAGCAGATGTACTGCAGTGAGTACTTCAGTCTTCTTCTCCATCTGGAGCTGCACCTTTCCTTGGACCCCCTGCTGGCTTGGCCATGATGATCTATATTCAAGACCCCACAATGTATTAACAGAGATCATAACAGCAAAAATGGAAAATAATATAGACATGGAACAGTGGTGTTGGACTAGATAACATTATATGTAGAGAGAACTTACAAGAATACCATTAAAAAAACTCATATGCATATTTATTCATGAGTTAGCTCCACTCCATTCCCTATTCCGGACATCTATTTTGACTTAAAATTCAAAAAGCTAATCAGCATATACAGCATCATTTTGAGTATCGACCCTTGGGGGAAACTGTATTCTTCAAGGGAAGTTGCAAAGCGGCACTTCTGAACTTCTGTTTTGTGTAGCATGTGACCGCTGTGCAAAATTATAAGCAGAGAAATGACGGCCAGTAACATGGTCGTGACAGAGACTTTAATTTAGGAATAAAGCCAGAGAACAGAAAGATTTAGGGATGGCTAATGCTGATTGATCAGAAATGTGTAGGGCTCATGTATATCAACGTAGAAAGTCTCTTTCACAAATTAGTTCATGAATTTTAGAAGCATGTTGCTTCATACAGTGATCGCCTACGTCAAAAGACCAAGCAAAAAATGGCCAGAGAAAAATAACTAATTACACAATAAGGAAAGCATGGATGATAGAGGGCAACAGAACACTTCACAAGAAACAATGCAAACGGAAGAGACTTCATAGTTAGCTATCCGACGTCTCAAACAGAATGGACCGTAGTTAAATTGGGTGGGTTGAGTAAATGGTATGCCGAAATATTATGCCTCTTAAAAAGCCTCAAGAAATAGACCGACGATGTTTTAGGCCCAGAAAATGAACTATTGACATTGAATTGCCAAGTTAGAGCCAGATTACATTTCCCTTCTATTTTTCAACTCATTCTGGGTTTAAATTAGAAAAAAGTGCACGCAGTAGGGTAACACTGATAATTCTACAGTCTTGAAAGCCAAAAGACAAAGCAAACTCTTACCTGATCCACTTGAAGCACTGTACAGACAGATTTGGCAGCTAATTTTATGGCCCAAAACCTGATGTATGACATGGGAATTAGTGAGACGTACAAAGTTAAAAGAAGGCTTGTTAACGAAACGCACTTTGTCAGAAATAAATCCCAGATATCTTCTGGACACTCCTTTGAATTTTGTTCTATATCAACACCAGTTTTACTATTTCCAGCTGCATGTGCTGCATACAGTGAAGAAATTACGTCTGTTGAGTTAAGACCAGCATTTTCAGCTAAGGTACGAGGCACAACTTCAAGACTTTGAGCAAACTTTGCTATAGCAAACTGATCCAGCCTGTTCAAAACATCCACAAGTCAGATATTGTTGGCCAACATGACTTTTCCTGAAGCATATTCTAGCCCACCCAGTCTCTTTGCTACCAATTTCGTTCAGACGTTTCGCCAATTCAATCTCTGTGGCTCCAGCACCTGGCACAATGCGGCTATCTTTGCACATAGCCTGCAAATAGGAAGAAGTTTTGTAGCTCCTTCAAGAGCTATAAAAAAACATAATTTTTCGAAATGAATTACCTTATAAGAATTGACTCCATCATCAACTGCTCTTTCCAGATCATCTAGCCTACTATCTGTACTGCCACGTAAGACGACTGTGGACACTAAATTTCCACCTGTCTCGTTTTTCACAACCACTACCTGCAGCAGAAAGTGTAAAACTTCCTTACTTTTAAATGGCAAAACGCTCAATAAAGATTTCATAAATCAGCATGAATGATGAGGATGCTTTCATAATTATCTTTAATTCATTCATGGCTTATTGAACAGCATTTATAAACATCTATGATTTGACCGAGCAGATAGTTAAACCAAATCTACTTTTAGGTGAAATCAAAAAATTCTCACCCTTGTACCACCGACTTCTTCAACGGATATATAATCAGCATAACCCAACTCATCCTGTGTTGGTTGAGTTAACTTCACCTGCAATCCATTTCAGTAATGCAGTCAACAAAACATGCATGCAAGGTACCCTTACAAGCCTCCAAGTGTTATTGCAAATAACCTTACCAAGGAGATTGAATTGGTTGTCCTACAGAACCTTCTCAGCTCAAACTTAGAACTTATTTTCAGCACCATGAGCCTGTCCAAAAATGCCATCAGAAAAAGACTTCAACAAACAAAGCAATCACACCATATCTGTAAATAAATATAATTGGCAAATGCACCAGAACAAAACGCAGTACTTTTATCTTCGCATGTAATCTTACTTGTAACGATCACAAAAGTGCTGAGCCATTTCCCCAACAGCACCTCCACTCACCACAACCTTTGCACCAGAGTCTGCTACAGACTTGATGAGTTCTTCAATTTTGGCTTCTTCACTTTTAGCGTAATTCTCTAGCTGCATGGCAGTTGAAAATTAATGAACCGATAACTGAACGGCCTGCTCAAGAGCATGTGGATGAAGCAGAACAGAAAGACATGCCTGCTCTGCACTTTGGATAAGAACAGTGCCCTTTGTCTCAGTTGCTGCAGTATCCACACCCCCACCAAACACTGCAACCTGAGAATTTTATTCCAGCATATTACTAGAGTTATTTCATGTATGTGCTACAGACATTTAAAGGCAACACAGCAAATAATATACTGCAAATGATGCACCAAAAGATTGCAGATGTTCATGGTATTACTGATATATGCATTACCTACTCCCACATGCTAGTCATTACTAGCTTATTTAGTGCATGCTATTTCCATATTTCCAAGTTGCAGCAGATAAATGTTAATGGCATACCAAGACGTGATGTCAAGGGTTATTATACAATAAAAACAGCTGTTTGAGATCTAATACCTTGCACTTGGTAGCATGTTTAACTGTCCCCAATGGCTCAACTTTTAGAACCATACCACGGACAACATAAGAATTGTATATACCACCTCCAAGAATCTTGGCAACACGAACATTATCAACGTTGAAGTTCTCAGGATTTTTTGGACAGACCTGAATACATGCCTGAAAGAAGAAAAAAATCAAACCTTAAAGTAGAATACATTTCCAATAAACAACTGTTATTTTATATTGGACTATCTGTTCCTTAGCTATGTATTTTCAGCCTTCTTTAGTGCAATTGTGCAAATCTATAACCATTGTTAATACCAGCTAGAAACTTCATGCTAATGTCAAGGGCCACTTAGTTTTTCTGTTAGAAAATAAGGCAGCAATATAAATCTGGACGTGAAAACCCACAGATCGGGTTTGCAAGTTCAAAAGTGTCACAATTTTTAACTGCATCAATCAAAGAGTTTTGACAGGACCATTCCAGAAGCAGATTGCAAGTGCTTCTTCATGGCCAAGAAGCCTATCAAAAGCATAACATATTGTTGACCATAAAGAAGACATCTTTGCCTTGTGCAATTGCATGAAATATCTTTTCTCATGTCTGTTGTGTCCGTACAAAGCAGCAAATTATCAACAATGGATGAAGAATATGAAATGGCCTTTCCTTTTAGTCATTTCCCATCATGCTCCTGATTATGATGAATCTTCATGCATAATTGAATAATTTTTGCCGGCAAAAAAATTTACTCAAAAGCATGATTACGCATCAAATTTCAAGATAGCAAAAACACAGTGCAGAAAGTTCACTTTTCACATGCAGCTTCAGGTTCAAGAAACACAAAGTACTAACTTGAGTCTCCCCAAGTCCAAGACTTGGTCAAAAATTCATTTCCTTAGCAACAAGACTCGGTTTCAGATATATGAAAACAGAATGGATTTATTTCAGCTCAAGAACATGTATTTGCAGGGAGGCATGAAGCACAGGATAAGTCACACTGGAAGTGCCATATGAGCAAAATAGCAAGTCACATTAACGTTAAATCCATCTTATTTGTCAGTACAAGTGACAGCAGAGTAAATCTTCTTGTTGAGAATTATCTTTGTATTTCTCATTGTTTTCTTGTTCTTTCTAGTTTTGCCTGCTTGTATTCACTCAGTTAGGTGTACAATGTAAGTCAGAAAAATATAGATGGATGCATGTGAGTTACGGAAAAGAAGTGAAAGGGAAAGTACCTCAGCGATTAAAGGACATAAAAAGCCCTCAAGACCGTACTGCTTACTGGCAACTGCTGATTTCATTCTATGGACAACTTGTTCCTTGTTGCGAACATCAACCGTTTCTGATCCAGGTTCAACCAACTCTTTGAGAAGCTCCAACGCCTGCTCAAAAGAATAAAACAAGCAGAATTAGAGGGTACTGCAAAGCCCAAAGTGACATCAAGGGACGAAGGAAAACTTGCGATATCAACTAATTATTTGCATTAAAACGCATGTAACTGAAAGCCAACATTTTGAGCTATTGAGAGTATGTGCAACATGCTGCATTTATTATTAGTCATCGAAAATAAGAACTCGTAGGTTTGCAGCATAAGCAACATTGTCCAAACCTTTTGTACTGCCTTTGTGTATCCAACAATGATTTCACTTGGGTGTAAACCAATTCGGATCAGTTCTTCAGCACCTTGCAGGAGTTCCCCGGCTAGAGATATCACAAGGTTTGCACCATCTCCAATCTCTTCTTGTTGAGCTTTACTGGCCATAACAAGCAGTTTGGCAGCAGGATGTTGTACTTCCAGCTCATTTAAAATTGTGCCAGCATCATTTGTAACAAAAAGCTTGTCTAAATGATTTATGACCATTTTGTTCATTCCTGCAACAAAACTTGGATAAGGAACTGCCAATATGATTTCCCACATCAATGATGTTTGCCAAAATTCATAATGCAATGTTGCCGTTTCAGTTAGTTAAAGACGGCGTCGACCAAAGAACGTGCAAAATACTAATTTTTCCACGATAGAACGCCCAGCACAGAGGCTTATCTGTTTGCAAAAGAAAAGCCCTAAAACACACAAGATGTCTATACATAACCTTCCTCCATTTTCTAGCGGGATCCAATTAGCAGCATCGTATATGAGATCGATCACGTAAAATGCAGTCAAGTTTTTTAATGCGAGGCATTTTTAGGTGCAAAAAATAAAAAACAAAACGAAGGTGGGTGCATACCGTTGGGACCAAGAGAGGTCCGCGTAATCTCAGAGAGCTCCTTGCAGGCTTCAATATTTTTCAGAACGGCTTCATCGAGACCAGAAAGCAAACGGTGTCCTTCTTTAAGCATAGACTGAATGCCATAGGGTTGAAGATGGAAGGAAGACATGTTGAGCGTGGTGCAGTTCCGGCGATCGACCTAACTGGAACAAAGGGAAAGAATCGAAAGAGTTTTTAAGGGTTTAGGCTGGCGTATTTCTTTTCTTTAATGCCAGAACCATCTTTAAAAGTTTTTTCCAATGGTTTGGAGCTTATGTATTTCTGGGGTGATGCGGGAAATATACAAGATATTTCTATGCTTTGTCCATTATACGACTCGATGTGTTCTCGATTTTTAGGTTGTATTTGTCTGTTGTTAATTGTTGCACCAGTGCTTTTCACCTAGCAAGTTCGTTGTCAAGCCGAGGAAAGCTCATTGCTCAAGCAAGCAAAGCATATTTGCTCCCCAAGTAGGCTGAACAAGGTACAAGAGATCACTTGAATCCAATGCATATTCTTTACATTCTGGTTGCTTTTAACCTATCACGGGAAGGAAAGATAGGTAATAATGGTTCTTCATGTCCGTAGGTTCCAGCTATGGAGGCTTCAAGATAGAAAGAGAACCTTTTTTTTTTTTTTTTTTTTTTGCTAGCATGTATTCTGATGATGCCATGTGGCAGTGCCCTACATCATGGAATGGAAGTTGGGTCTACCAATCTCATTTAGCAGGTTTAGCTGGTCATGTGTTGTTCTTAAGTTCCTTTCTTCATGTCTTCTTTCCCTCGTCTTGTTTGTAACTTAAACTTTTGCAGAACAGAAACATTAGAACAAATCATAAACATGAGATCATAGCCAGATTAAAAAGATTCATTTATAAACACGTTAGATTAAAAGGACTATCATAGATTCAAGAAAGTATGTTTTGCATGTCTTAGAAGCAAATATGTAGCACAATACAGGGTATTCTAGGGGGATTTGATATGGATGCATACACCATTACTGAGACCATAGACCATACCCCTAACAATCGAATTGATTATTATTAAAAAAAAAAAAAAGATAATTATATTGGCTCACTAGTTACATTGATTAAAGCACTATGATTAGAATATTGAATAATTTTGGTAGAGGTCCGAGTCTCTGTATTTCATATTCTAATATCTTAAGCGAACCTGTGTTTCATATTTCAAAATTATAGGTGCCCCCAAAACATAGATGACTATAATCGAAACGAGAGATGCCCAGAGGCCCCAACATACGATCCAAGCGTAGGATGGATGGATTCGATGACCAAGGTAGTCCAGGGTGCCTCAAGACCCCAACTGACGATCTAAGGCATAGGATGGACGGATCCGATGACCAAAGTCTAGGGTGTCCCCCATTTAGAATATATGATTGTAATTGTAATTTATTCACTATCTCATAGAGACCCTACGGTCTAGGAGAGGAAAAATAGAAACAAAAGTAAGGAGCTACAAAATGAGTAGCAAGTCAGTCCACCTCTGCAAAGAAGCCTCACAGACTTGCTATATCTTCCGAGGAAAGATGCAAGTGATTGTGAGAATAACAAAAAAACTGTATAAATATTTTGAAGATCTGACTCTTTTAATTTACGATGATCTCTAATTGTTGACACTTTGAACAAGCAATAAGAAGAAGAAGGAAATGGTAATCATCTTTAACTTCATATGAGTTGCAAACTTAGTTGTCTGAGCCTTGGGAATCTGACGCCATCATCCACACTCAATTCGTAGGTGATGGAAGCTAACCCTCATCTGACAAATCAAGTATTTGGTGTGCTCTAGGTAATTGATCAAGGAGATATTGATGCACTGTGTGTATGGGTGGCCATAGGATTATTATCTCTTTTAGAATTCTGCTTTGCCTTGCGTATTTGTCCATTGTTTATTAATAAGTCTTGTCCTGACTCATTTTCGGATCCCTTCTGGCTTTGTAAGTATATCTACCATTGAGATGCCCCAACGATCAACCATGCAACTCCTTTATGATACCAACCATTTAAACGACTTGCATCTAATACTTTATAAATGACTTACATCTAGTATTTTATATGGCAATCTGCCTGTCGTGAGAGATTGAACTCTAGCACATATCTAATAAATTGGCAAAGAGCCTCCCCCTAAGGCAGCGCCTCCACTTCTGCTGGCAATAGTGGTATGGTGTTTGAAATTTAAGTCCAAGCTCATCCATCAAAATATGTTTCAATGCTTTTCCATTTCTTGCATGATAGCCTTGGCTCCCATACTTGGCAGCTATATAAAACCATTGGTTGCACAAGTTCTTTGTATAAATGCCATTGCATATTCCAATCTCACAATTGAAGTTTGTTGACACTTCTGCTTGCATTGACTCTTTTACCCACTGCAATATTCCATGTATCTATCTAACATATATATGTTCTTATGTTTGTTCCTCTCAATCCGATGTCCGTTCGAGATCCTATTGGGACGTGGGAGTTTCAATATAGATTCTATATAGACGATCCTACAGTGCAGGTTAATTTGATCATGTTCGTCTGTCCGAGATCCTACGGCTCACGTTGCTTGGGGACATATTCTACGGTGCACATCGCTTTGGAAATTATGTGTAATTGATCCTACGGTCCAGGTTGCTCTTGATCCTGATTGTCGGTCCGAGATCCTACGGCTCACGTTGTTTTAGATTTTTACCACATAGTGCAATCTCGACCCTTGATTCGGTTCAAGATCCTACGGCTCACGTTGAAAGCTCGGTCCTTAAGGAGAGGCTTTTAAAATTTTTATGTTGTTTGGAGGAGAATTTGAACCTTGATCATTGTCCCCTAAGCCCCTCATTCTAACCACTAGACCAAACATTAATTTATTAAAATAGCTAATCTTTTAATATACTTAAAGATAATGATCCAATTAAGATAAAATAGAGTATAACGTTCTAGATAGTTCTAGAAAACTCTAGAATATACTAGAAGGCCCTAAAAAGTTCTAGAATCTTCTAGTTAATTCTAGAATGCTCTAGAAAGTTTCAGAATATTCTAAAAAGTTCAAGAAAGTTTTAGAATATAAGAGAATTTTGAGTGAGTCTTCCAGAGAAAATTTCAGAAAGTTGTAGAAAGTTATTGAATGAAAGGGAACCTACGAAAAACCTTCCAGAAAGTTCCAAATTGTTCTATAAAGTTATAGAATGTAAGAAAATCTACGAGAATATAAGGAAATCTAAAAAAATACATCCAAGAAGTTCTAGGATGTTTTGAAAGTTTTAGAATGTTTCTGAAAGCCCTAGAATGTTTGAGAAAGTTCTAGAATTTAAATGACTCTAGGAGAATCTAGGGAATCTTAGAAAATCTCATAAAATGTAAGGGAATATAAGAAAACATTCATAAGTGGGGATCTCTTAAAATCTAGGGAAATCTAAGGGTATCTTCATAAAATCTAAGGAAATCTTGATAAAGTCTTAGAGTATCTAAGGGAATCTTCATAGAATCTATTTGAATCTCATATAATATAAGGGAATCTCATAAAATCTAAGGGAGTCTAAGGGAATCTAAAGAAATCTTCATAAATTCTTATAGAATCCAGGGGAATCTTAGTTCTAGGGAGTTCTAAAAATTCTAGATTGTTCTTGATCATGGATAAGCACCTAAAAATAAAACGTTTCTTTTTTTTTTTATTTGTGAAAGTCAAAATAGAATATTCTATAATGCTTTAGATAGTTTTAGAAAATTCTCTAATGTTCTAGATGTGCATGAGCGCCAAAATAAAATGTTTTAAAAGGTTGTAGTATGTGCAAAGAGCCAAAATGGAATGTTTTAAAATGTTCTATATGCTTGTGGATAAGCACCTCAATCTATAAATAGAAAGTTTTTTTATTAAGGTATTGTAGGATGTTCTAGAAAGTTCTATAATGTTCTAGATAGTCTTAAAATATCCTACTAGAAAGTTGTTCTGAAAGCCTACAAACCGTTCCAAATAGAATGTCTTTGTATATTATAGAGGATTCTAGAATGTTCTAGAGATCCTAAGCGCCTCAAACTCAAAGTAGAAAGTTTTCAAAAGTATTTTCCAGAATGTTGTAGACACAGGTGCGCAGACACTACATGCATAAAGTAACAACATAAGTAAGCACCTCAGGACCAAAATAAAAAGTTTAAATTCTAAATCTCTATAATGTTCTGAAACATGCGACGATAGAAACTTGCGCCGTAAGAACATGCTAAAACTCAAACATGCACCATAGGACATATTAATTCTCTTGTATAAGTATATGTTACCTCCAAGTCCAAATATATGTAACTATGCACATGTCCATCACATGTCCATCATAGTATAACTTGTGTACTTTCCTAGTACCATGCACTATTACTTTTGTCTTTTCTGGATGTATAGTCATCCTTGCATACTCACAAATCTTTTGAGTACATCTAGATGTTTTTTCAACATGTCTTCGATCATGCAATAAGAACTACGTCATTAGCATAGAGCAAAAGTTGTATCAAATAATTTGCAATGAATGCTCCCTTCCAAGCAATTTTTCTTAAGCCACTCTCAAGCTCATCGATATATATCCAAAAAGTGTTGACGATGCTGGGCAACCTTGCTAGTGTTGCTAATAATTTATTTGCTGCATTATTTTTATTAAACGAAAGCTAAGTTGGGCAATTACCTTCTCATACAAGGAATGGGAAAAGGTGGACCTTTGAGCTTCCATCTGCCGGAATAGCTGCCATAGCCAACTCTTCGTCCACCTAGAAATGAGCAAGTTACAAGGAAATCATATACCGAAGAAAGGATAAAGCTCAATTAAGCAAAGTCCTATTTAAAGGTGAAGAAAATTGTCTGTAACATGTACAAAACATGGAGGTTTTATTATTTGCTTAAGTAGTGGCATAAATCCCTTGCAAGGCTCCAAGAGTAGCTCGGCTTTCTTTACATACAAAAAAACGGGGGAGGGAAAGAACAAAAGTTATATGATTGGATCGGAGCTTAAAATACAGACAAGGAAAAAAAAATCACACATCTTGGAAGCTTCAAGCTTCTGGCAGCTATAAAGAAGATATGTGTGCCACTAGCAGATATTCAAACCATTAGTGCCCATTTTGATTCTGATCCTAGTTCCTGCAATGGTTGCATCAGGAGCAGATCAAAGGCAAGACTGGAGCTTCATGCTTCGAGCTGCTTCGCCATCACGAAAGACGATGCGCTTCTTGTTTTTGGCTTTTTCCATTCAGATCTCATCTCCCCCAGGTTGGCAATATACAGTTTTGAGTTCCTTCAACAAAAATCGTGGAAAAGAAGCAAGATTCTTAGGTAAGTAAGACGTACCAAAACGAGCATTGACTAAAGGAAGGAAAACGAGATTATGCTCCATCAACGCCATAGCCGGAGCTACATGATGCAACAAATAGGGGAGGGGGTTCCTCTATTTCTGTATTTGTCTGTCTATCTATTTCTATATTGTAGGATAACAACATTTGATCCCCCTTTCCAGCATGGCGCTTTTTTGTATTTGATTTGTAATATAATCAGCATAAGATTATGAACATGGATGTTAGATATCAGAGCAAGTAGTCGTGTGTTTATTTCTAATGTATTTTGTATTAATAATCAACAGTGCAAACAGAAGAATTGAACCTTTGTGAAGATAAGAACTCGAAACTTTGCATTCAGAAAAGCTTGGTTTGATCCAGTGATCTACAATGCCACGGTTCTATTGCGACAGCAATAGAACCGACATTCCTTGGATGGGGACGTCCCTTTGTCACTCCTCCTATTTATTCAGCCTCTCTTCATTGTTCTGTCATCGGCGTTCTCTTGAGCTAGTTTTCTCCTTCTTCTCTATCCTATCATTTTCCCATCTCCTCCTAGTTTCATCATCTCTAGTTTCATCCATCGCTCTTCTGGCTTTGTGTTAGAGACTTATCCGTGCCTAGATTATACACGCACGCTTCTGCCCTGCATCCAAAACTTTGTCTTTTTCAACTTATGCTGCCTAGATCCGAAGCCGGTGTTTTTCTGGAGCGATTTGCCTCCAAATACTTCTTGGCAGGGATGACTTGCATTCAAAAAATTGTGCGTTTTTCCACCGAGTTGCATCTGACAGCTTTCCAGGTATGAGATCGAAGTTTTTACTCACTAATTCGATTGCTTTGCGCTAGTTTTTTGCTTGTGTTTCCTTCGGACGGAGCTATTCTTTGCTCGATGCTTGGTCGCCTTAGGTTCAGACAGGTTTTGGGCCTCTGATTCAGGATTGCTAGCATGATTCATCAAGATCGGTTAGTTTCTCTGTTTACTGATTGTTGATGGTTTTATCCGGTGCTTCTGTATTCCTATTTATTGTGGTTTTCCCTATTTGTTGTTGGTTATCTCCTGTCTGATATGCCGCAGCCAGATTCGTCTGCCAATAAGAATTGAAGTTTGAGTTCCCTTATTCTGTTGTTTCTTCGGGAGTTGTTCCACGACCCAGACGGGCCATTTCTTTTGCCCTATTCCCATATGTTTGTTCCAGTTTTGCTTGCTCGAATCTGTTCTCCAGTTGCCTTGCTTTGTCCAGATTCATGCCCAACCGGGGCTTTTTCCTTTAACCGTGAACTGTTGTCTTGTATTGGTCGCTTTTTCTGGTCCTCTGTCCTTTACGATTCACCAATAGTGATAGCTTAAGCTTCCCTGACGGGCTGGGTTTCTTCGGCTGCATAGACGTCATCATCCTCTGCCTCTGAACATCTAGTTTCTGGCTCTGTTTCCTGTTGCTTTAACCCGGATTCTTGCTTGAAATTGTAGCCTCCCGTCTTCCTGATTCGATCCTGGCGCCTTCTTGCTTAACCTGTAGATTCTTCTGTCTTGTTAAATGTCTTGTTAAAGCAGGCTGCGTCTATAGATTCTACGTTTGTTTTTACAGCTTGCAGCTTCCTTTGTGTTTTCATGGTTTATGATGTATATCAGATTGGCATCTTCAAATGTTATCAGGGAATCGGTGGCCACCGCCTTTGCACACTTCATGGTTTTGGCCTGCCAGGGCTGCCATGTGTCCCTCTTAGGTTGGGCGTAGCCAGTCATAACCTCTTCCACTATAATATGCTTAGGTTGGGCGTAGCCAGTCATAACTTCTTCCACTATAATATGCTTTATGCTTTATGTTATTTAAGTTTTTACTAAAATGTCTCAGAGTAACGTTTTTGTTGGTGGCCGTTTGTTATCTAATGTGTTTGTTTTGTTTGTGTGAAGGCAGGATTTCAACATTTTTCTTTTTCTTCTTCAAGCAATTTTTTTATTTATCAAGTTCATTTTGTGTCTCCACGGGGGCACTTATTTGGCCTCCCCCTTGCGCCACTCTCCATATTCTCCCTTTCTTTTCTATAGGTCGGGCTTTGGAATAGATTTTCCCATTGGAACGTATGGGTGGAGGTTTCAGTTCTTCCATTGGACACGTAGGGATGGAGGTCATTTCAGGTACATATCGGACGATTTTATAGTTATGGCTATTTGGTTGTTTCGAGTATTCTTTAGTACGTTAAAGGTCGTTTCAATTTCACGAAACCTTTGTAACAGGATCTTTTCTCCTTTTGTCTGCATCGCTTTGAGTGTTTTACGGTTCTTTATATTTTCACCATCTGGCAAAGATAGTTTCCACATTCGCCTAATGATGTCACATTTGTACTTTTTGCGGTTGATCGAGCTTTTTCTACCAATTGGTTGGTTGGACTCCTCTTTGTCTTCTTCTTGGAGGTTCTTGCCATGTTTTGGTGCTACTATTTGGCATGGTTGTTTTTCATTCCATCCTAGCTTTGCTGGTCCTCTCCCATATTTACATGCAGTTTGTTTGTAGATTCGATTTGCTATACTTTTGATGCTGACATTTGGCATGATATTTTTAACACCTCTAACATAACTATGAGAGGTCTTGCCCCATAGACGACTGTTTATCTTTTCCTAATTTTTCGTATTTCATGGTATGATTCCACTCGTTGATTTCTTTGGAAGTATTGAAGAGCCTAGTGCTTTTGCAATTTCCCTATGATATACAGGTGTATGTGAGTTATGAATTTCTATTTATATTGTTATTTGACTTGGCCACTCATGGTACGTCTTGATGATTAGTCCTGCTACGTAGTCATGGTGGGTTGGTATTCATGGTGAGTGGTTGTCCACATTTGGTCACCCATACTTGCTAGATGTTGTTCCATTTTTAGACATTCTTCATAGTTTCATTTAATGCATACTTTTTGGCTATGTTGGTTTGTTCTTGGATATTACATCCATGTTTCTCTAGTTCGTATTTTCGGTTGGCTATGAGTACTTTCCATTGTCCAAGTTCCATTGTTCTGGTTCAAGATTGTTTTTTTATTGTTTTATTCCTTTGTTTTTTGATGTGTTATGTAGCGATGTTTCCTAGTTCCCTTAATGGCCTAGATGTTTGACCATGTTACCTGCTCCAGGATTTATGCTCTCATGTTCTTCCTCCATCAACCACTCCTTTGCTCCATTAACTCACCATTGTATGTTCGTTGGCCACTTTGTCTGATCATTCTACTGCACCTGGTGCATTCCCCCAGGGGTGTCCCAAAGTTCCACCACCGAATTGTAATACAGAATCATATCTCAACCAAGATTATGATTCTCGTTTTTCTCATTATCTGGTTGTCTTTTGCCATTTTGTCAGTTAGCTTTTCTGAGAATTGAACCCACCGCTGCATCTGGTCTCGTTTTTGTTCCCATCTTTGTCGTGGATATTGATAATTTTCTCGTTTTTACATGTTGGTCTATTCTGCATTGACGTTCTTGTTGTGTTCGCTTTGCAGACATTTTTTGATGATGTGTATTAGGCCCATGGTTCATTTTATCGTCGCATATATTTCTCATTCTCCAGCATGAAATGATGCATTTTGGATTTTGGTTTGGCTAAACGGTTGCATTATTTGGTAATCTTAGCCTTTTGGTTGCCATCTAAGTTGCATGGGTTTGCAAAATCATTGTTTTAGCTTTGCTGCTCGCTACTTGGACTATTTGGGCTATTATGCATCGTGGATTATATCTTTGCTCTGCTAGCTAATTTCAGTTCTCTGATATTTTCTTTAGCTATTTTCCAACTATCTTGGCTCATCTCCTTCTGGTTATCTTATTTTTGCACTCGCACATCAAGGTTCTTTAGCTCTAGTTAGCCCCTTTAGGCCTTTGCCACATTAATCCTTTCCCTTTGTTCCTCTCTATCTTCTGGATCTTTTGTACTTCATATGCCCCATTCCCTTCCTTTTGTTCTTGATTTAGCCCATTGCTTCTTGTGGTCCATTATATATTCTATTAGCCCTTCACTTCGTGTGGATTCTTTCTTCTAACATGTTTATTGTAGTGGCCCCTTCAAGCATGTGTTATCAAATATTCCATATGGGTCATATTTAATACTCGGTTTTAGTCGTCTGGTTTGTGTATTTGCACCCTTGGCCCTTTTTCCCCCAATTTGCTGTGGTCTTGTCTTCTCCCGTTCTTGCTTCAGTTGTAGCTCGATTTTAGTTTCTAGTTATTTCATAAGCTTTTTAGCATCTAGCTATTTTTTGGTAAGTAGTTTCTTTCTCCCATTTTTTCTTCAGTTCTTACTCTCTAGTTACTTTGTTTTTTCATGAATTTTTCTGTATCTATCTAGTTTTTAGTTAGCTCTATACTTCATGAGTTCCATCTCTTGTTGAGCTTTTTTATCCAGGACGGTTCTCATCCACTACTCTCCTTTTTTAGGCATCTTTAGTCATGCTTGATATCCTTTAGGGGTGCTTTGTGATCAGCTTTGAGATTAATTCTTTGTTGGGGGGGTGCATTGGTTGCCGTTGTACGTAGTTAGATGATTGTTTTTGTTTGGCGATACGATTGTATTGTCTCCGTCTTTGTTCATCCTTCTTCGATAAGTTGGATATACTTCATATTCAGTTGCTTCTATTGGCCTTGGTGCTCTCATTTAATATGCATTATTTGGCGTTTTATAAAGTTATGGCTATGATTCGTCTAGCATATATTTTGCTATCCTTACAAGTTAGGTTCAGTTGCTTCTGTTGGCCTTGGTGCTCTCGTTTAATATGCATTATTTGGTGGTTTTTTATAAAGTTATAGCTATGGTTCGTCTAGCACCATGACACTCCGTCCACGCTACTCGTACCATTATTCGCTTAACCCGTTTATTATCTTTGATCATGGTGTCCATTTTATTTCTCTTTGTCTTGCGTTGTGTCGTTTCTTAGTATTGCCATCAATATGTATTGCTTAGTTGCTCCCTCTTTCTTGATTATCCTATGCTATGCTGGCTCCCTTACTCGTATATTTCTTATTGCCCTTTGTACCGCTGGCTCTCTCTTTCATGACACCTTTCGTTCTGTTCGCCTAAAATTGCTCTTGTTGTCTGGCTTTCCCCATGGTTCTTTGGGCTTATTGCTCCCTTTCTCCTTTCTAGCTACGTCAGTTCAGCCTTATCATAACCTTTGTTGACGTAGTACTCTTTAATCCATCAATTCTCTTCTTTCGTTGTTGTTGTTGTTGTTGTTGTTGTTGTTGTTGTTGTTGTTGTTGTTGTTGTTGTTGTTGTTGTTGTTGTTGTTTATTGTTATTGTTGTTGTTGTTGTTGTTGTTGTTTATTTTTTGTTATTTATTATTTATTGTTATTGTTTATTTATTGTTGTTGTTGTTGTTCACATTCATGGATTTGTTTGTTTTTGTCTCAACACTCTCTTTTCCATCTTTTGCTGCACTTAGTCCGGTTTATCACAGTTGTCCTTTTTGCTTTAGGTTCTGTTTCTTTTCTTGATATTATCATTCCAGTTATTAGGTATTCCCTGGACATGTTTTTGCTATTCTAATCCATCCATTTGCCATTGCTTCATTATCTAAATGTGCTTTTTTCCCTCCTTTGCTCATCTCTTTTCCATATTTTCCTTTTTTTCCCAGTACTTGGTGCCTTTTTCTCCATTTGTTCCAGTCTATCAGTCGATTTGTTTGTTTCTAGGTGTTTTATATTGGGTCACTTGGGTCAGTTGGGTGTTTGTTTCTGTCTTTCGCATTGATCCTTTGTTGTCTCTATTTGTGGATTTACTCCACTTGTTCCATGTGTCCCATCAGCTTCATTTGTGCATTCTATTTTGTTGCAGTGACCTTTGTAGACTCGTTCCTCCCTTTCTTTATTCCACATTTTCAATCGCTTTTATTAGATTCTACATGCTTCATTATGGGTTTGGTGCGCTCCATTTACTATACACTCCTCATTATCTCGGTAGCTCCATTTTGATATCATTTCTCTATTTTCTTTGTGTTTGCATTGTTTCCTTAATTTATTTTCTTCAGCTTATTGTTTCGTTTAACTCTAGTGACATTATTACTATATTAGTCACATTGGTTCCTTCTTTGGTTTCTTTGTCCTCTTGCTCTTTTTCTATTGCTAGTTAGGATAGTTTGCTTTGATAGTATCTTTGTTAGTGTAGTATTTATTGGACATTAGTCATTTGAGATCGTTACTTTGATGATGACTTCATGTTCGTGGCTCTGTCTGCTGTTGTCCCATAAGTTCATTCCCTCATCTCTTACTGCATTTTTCCATTGTCTTCTTCATTCTTATGTTCCCCCTTCCATCTCTCATAGCATTCCTCCATCGTGTTCTCCTTCATTTTTATTTATCCCATTGTTTGCATTCCGGCATTACTTGATTTTTCTGCTTCCTCATTATTCCTTTGTCTCTGTCTTCTCTTTATCCCCTTTTTCCTCCATTTTTTCTTAGTTTCCTCTTCCTTCGTTTTTACTCTGATTGCCATCAGCTTTATCTATGCATTCTTTTCCAGTGACCTTGTAGACTTGTTTCTCCCTTTCTTTATACTATATTTCTCTTTAGCTTCTCGTCCTTTCAGTTTCCATGCTGAGTAGTTTTTTGAGTTTGTTCCTCTTCTATCGGCCAGTATATGCCTATCATAGGACCCATCCTAGGAATGCCACGGTTCTATTGCGACAGCAATAGAACCGACATTCCTTGGATGGGGACGTCCATTTGTCACTCCTCCTATTTATTCAGCCTCTCTTCATTGTTCTGTTATCGGCGTTCTCTTGAGCTAGTTTTCTCCTTCTTCTCTATCCTATCAGTTTCCCTCACCCTCCCTCCCTTGATGGTTTTTTCATTTGATCGTGTTCGTTATTTCTTTTTCTATGTCCTTTAAATTTGCATTCTTTATTTCCTCTGGCTTTGTTGCCTTTTGAGGCATACTTATTGGTTTACTCTTTCTCGGCATGGCACTAGTATTTTATTTATTTATTCATTCATGCTTTCTCTCGGTGTGGCTTTGTAGCCTCTGAGTCAATATTTATTATTCATGTTTTCTCTCGGCGTGGCGCTGTTGCCTCCGAGGTCATATTTATTGTTTTTCTCGGCGTGGCGCTGTAGCCTCCGAGACAGCACTAATCGGTTGTTTTTTCCCGCGATGGTCATTCCGCGGACGGTTCCCGATTGGTCGGCTGTTGTTTCTTTCTCGGCGTGGCCCTGGAGCCTCCGAGTCTTCTTGCCTATGGCATCTAACTCATTGACGGATTATTTTTCTTTCAGCCTTGATTCTGCAGGATTGTTTAAGGCTTTGTGGTTACCATAGTGCGTGGGGTCGTGCTGCAACTGTTTGCTTGGGTTTCCTCAAAAACCTAAGAAGGCGTGGTTCTTCTTCCCGATGAGGAGCAGTCACCGAGTCTTCTCATCTTTGCATCGACCAACTGGCGGATTAAACCATTTTTTTATGTTGTATTCTTCAGCTTTTATCATGCTCTCGATGATGGTCTAGTTTCGGAGCATTTAAAGTTCATATTTTCAAATTTATCTATCCCTAGTGAGGGATCCATTGTACTCAATGTTTTACAAAGCTCAATGAGAACACCACTTCACTTGGCCAGTATATGCCTATCATAGGACCCATCCTAGGAATGCATTTTATATGCCATAACAACACAATCTTAGGCTTAACACAAGCCTTAAGTTTAGAAACTCAGAGTAAAACAAGGAACCGTTTAACTAAGCACAATTCAAGGAGTAAATTCAGCATAAATAAAAATAGATGCTTCCAGATACTTCCAAGCTCGTAAACCTTTTGATATCCAACACGCCTCCTCAAAAGGTACAAGATCAATTTGAACCTGTTTAAAACATTCCAAGCTGCTTCAGATTTTTGTCCATCTTCAGATTTGGCAAGAGCTTTTGTCAGAACATCTGTACCATATCATTTGTGCAGCAGTAATCAATTTTGGTCTTTCCTTCCTCAACCAACTACCTAACCACATGAAACTTAATATCAATATGTTTCATTCGGGCATGCATCACTGGATTTTTAGAAATGGCAATTGCGCCCTGGTTGTCATAGAAAATGATCAGTGGGAGATCAATATGTATGCCCAAATCCATGTAGAGTTGTTGTAGCCATACTGTCCCATTACTTGCATTAGCAAGTGCTATATATTCAGCCTCGGTTGTGGACTGGGCCACATATTTCTGCTTAGTGCTTTTCCAGCTTATGATACCCCCTGCAATGATGAATGCATAGCCTGAAGTTGAGGTTCTATTATGTAAGTTTCCTGCCCAGTCAGAATCAGAATAGCCAAGAAGATCTCTAGTGTTCTTTGCATTGTGCATGATGCCATAATCAATTATGCGAGCAAGATACCTGAGACATCTTTTGAGAGCAGTGCAATGAGTTTGTTTTGGGGAGACAGAGAACTGACTGAGTTTACATGTGACAAGAGACAAATCTGGTCATGTGGTCAAGGCTGCAAAGTTCAATGATCCAATGATGCTTCGATAATTGTCACCAAAATACTGCATGTTTGGGGAGCATTTTGGATCATTTGGAAATAGAGGTTACAAGTTTGTTTCCATGGGTATTTTAACTGGATGACGGTCAGAAAGGTTGAGATTTTGGATCAGATTTTGCGAGTATTTGGTATGTTTCATGGAGCTAATCATATGACATTTCTATGCCAAGAAAATAATGTACCTGGCCAAGGTCTTTCATCTTGAAATTGCTTTGAAGCTGAGATTTCAGAAGGTTGAGGTCCTTTTCATTGGCTGCAATGATGAGAAGATCATCCACATAACATATGACAAACAATGGTGAGACATCATGACGAATGTAGATGCTGGGATCTGCATAACTAAGAATTAACAAGAGGTCAGTTAAAGTTTGATGGAGCTTAGCATACCATGCACGAGGTGCTTGTCTTAGGCCATAGAGCACTTTGTGCAGTATACAAACAGAGTCTAGAGTAGATCCAGTGGCAAATCCTTCAGGTTGTTCAATATAAACAGTTTCAGCAAGATCCCCATGTAGAAAGGCATTGCTCACATCTAATTGATGAATATGGAAATGATTTTTTGTGGCATGAGCAAGTAAGACTCGGATTGAAGTCATTCTGGCTACTGGGGCATACGTTTGGTCAAAATCAATTCCAGGAATTTGGCTAAAACCCTTGGCTACAAAGCGAGCTTTGAAACGTGATATTTCTCCCGCAAAGTTGTATTTGAGCTTGAAAACCCACCTAGATCCAACCACAGGGTGATTTGCAGACCTGGGGACAACGCTCCAAGTATTGGCTTCAATAATTGATTCATATTCCTTTTTCATTGCTTCCATCCATTGGGACTTCTCAGGTGTAAGAATGACTAGTTCATAGGATGATGGCTCAATGGGTTGTTAAGAGGTATGAGACACATAGTCTTCTTGCCCATACAGGAGGTCTTCGAGCTCTGGAAGGCCTACATGGAATTGCAATAGTAGGAGGTTCAGGAGACTCAGGGATGGGGCTTAGTGGCAGAGGTTCTTCAACACGATTCAAGGGTGTAGATGGATTAGGTGTTGAAAAAGTGGCGTGTAATGGAATTTCTTCTTCAACCAGAATGAATGAGGGTGGTGCATTTGACAGGAAAACAAAATTCAAACTCATTGAAGGATGCATACGCAGTGATCAGTAAAGTTCTTTGATGCAGATCAAACAACCTATAGGCTTTTCGAGTTGTGCAATAGACAATGAACACACAACCCTTTGATTTAGTAGAAAACTTTAGCTGATTGAGAACAAGTGCAAAAGCAAGACAACAAAAATCTTTTAAATGCTTGAGACGTACAGATCTTCTTGACCAAACTACTTCTGGCAGCTGATTGTTGATACCACTGTGAGGAACTCTGTTTGTAAGATTACTGCAGTAAGACAGCTTCCCCCCAAAATTATGTTGGAACTTGTCGAGCGCTGAGCATTATTCTAGCCATCTCAATAATGGTCCTATTTGCATGCTCTGCTCTGCCATTTTTGTTCAGATATATAGGGAGTTGTGATCTGATGCTAAATCCCTTGTACAGAAATCCTTAAAGGGATTTGAAGTAAATTCTCCACCTCCATCACTTTTGAGAACAACTAGTTTGTTGCCTGTAGATCTCTCTACTTCAAGAAGAAAAGCTGTAAATTGTGTGAAGGCCTCACTCTTGTTGTGTAGCATATACACAAAATGCTTCCGAGAGTAATCATCAAAAATCAACATGAAATATTGAGCTCCTTGCAGAGTTGAGGGTTTGATTGGTCCACATAGGTCAACATGAAGTAATTCAAGAGTTCTGGATGCTTTAGAGTCTCAAAACAAGGGTTTGGGAAAGAGGGTCAACATGATTTTTTTTGCTTTAGGAGACAATGGCGGCATGGTAATTTTTGTTCTAACAATGATGCATTTATCTGCGTTTTGAGATTAGCAGATAAATCCGCTTCTTGAGGCTAGTTGAGAGAGTTTCTCTTGGAGTATTTATAGCCTTGTTGCATTCCTCCCATTTTCATCAGCCGTCTTTGAGCCTCCCCCTTTTTAGTCGCATGCCCAGCCGCTGCACTCAATTTTTGTGATTTGGCGTTGGCTCATCTTCATACCTTCTTTACAGGCTTTTATTCTGAGCATCAAATCATCTGGCTGCTTTGTTATGTTATTTGTATGTTTTCTCCTTGTTCCTTTGCTTCCAATCTATCGGAAGCAGTGATAGTTCTGGCTTCGCTTATCATGTCTGCGCCCCGTTTTAGTCCGGCGCTCATACCGGGAGTTCTTTCAAGTTACAGGATGAATCCAAAAGCCAGTTCATTTTTTAGGAGCTAGTGCCACTTACAATTCGCAGATTCAGGGTTTGAGATTACAGGCTTAGTTTTCTTCATACTTGGTGTTCTCTTGGTTAATTACTCCAGGTCGCTTCCTATTTTGAAAATCCAGAGGGATGCATGGAAGCCGATCTGCCTTTTCTCTATTTGCGGCACCTATAGCCCGCTGTTCTTATTTGCCTTGATTGTTGTGCTTCTGAGTCGCAGCTACAGGTTCGAATCCAAGCTACATACAATTCGTTCTTGCCATGTTGCAAGTCTTTTTCTTGAAGAGTTTTGAATCCAAACCGTGTTAAGAGTCTCGAAGGCACATGCTTTAGGCAACGGCTGGGTTTGGATTGCTCACGATGTTCAAGACTGTCGCTTTCACGTCTTCAACATATCTGATTTGCAGCTTTCTGGACTCCACAATCTGCTCAGGTGATAAGTTTCGGTTTATTTTCCTCTGTTTTCTATGCTTTGCATAAGCCAGCTTGAACCTAGTTCATGTCAGCTGCCATTGGTATAGCTTAGGTGTGTTGCACCTGTCATGTTATCCTTGCCTGCTATCTTTTTGGATCCACGATTTCACTGTGGATGCCAGCCGCATTGATTTTTCTCAACTTGTGACATCCATAGCTTTCTGTGTCAGCGGTGCTACAACCTCACCAAGGTATTTTGCTGTTTGTATGCTCCAATGCTCAAGTTACTAAGTTGTAGCTGTCTATGTGGTTGGTCAATGAGATCTCCTTTTAAATTGCAAGAGATGTGTTCCAAACGAAGTTAAGTGTTATCCATGTAGTTTTGTTCTTGTTTTTCGTCATCTGTTCTTCCAATTCCTCTCATTTTTATTAGATTCCCATTATATTTAATAGATATAACCTTGCTTGTTGAAATTACTGTAGTTAATTATTTAGTCTACCAGACCACTTTAGCTGTAGATTTATGCAACATATTCCCATCTACCTTATGCCTTGGAATGCACCTCTCTATAGGTCTTTATCAATGCAGTATTGAGGTATAGAGAAATGTTGCTTACTGCAGATAGATTAGTGACTCACAACAGGATATGAATTTGGTCATTTGCCTGAACTGGTTTGCTGCATTGTTAAAGCAGTACGACATCGCTGGCAAAGCAGAAGCCTAAGGAGATATTTAAAGGACGTTATGTAAGCGAGATAAAGTAAGATAAGGTAAGGTAAGCCAAGTATGCTGCTCTTTCTCAGGAAGATGGAATGTGGTCTTGCTTGTCTACAGCCTTTAACATTACTTGTTCTAGTCTATTTTGCCCATTGCTTTCTAATCTAGATTCTGGCTGGAAGTAGATTAGTGGTGGACCTTATCTATTTGGTTGGATTGACATTTATACTTATGTAATTTGATATGAACTAATTTTGTTGAGATACGAGCTATATAAGCTAATTGCAGTTTTAGTCGTGTTTCTGTTCTGTGCATTGCCTTCAGTTCATTTTGCATGGAGAAGTTTTTGCATTCTGGTGCAGTATCCTTGTGTTCTAACTGCAGTCTTCCAGTTCCTTTTGCTTTCTCATTTTTCCAGTGCAGCATGCGAGAGTTCATCAAGACTAAAGATGAACCGTTGAGCACGGATTTCATGCAACGATGTTCCGAGGAATATCTTTGTGACTAAGCTGGATCAATTCAGTGTCGTTGGGCATGCATCGAGGTCCTATTGTTGTTGTCTTATTGTTGTGAAATGCCAAGTGCAGGGTCTTGTAGGCGCCAACAATCATTTGGAACTTCATTAATTATTGGAAGGTGTCCCGCTACATTCGTTGGAGGAGAAGCTTCTTGATTCGAAGTATTTTTACTTTTTAGTTGGATTGGTGACTTTACAAATTTGAGGCCTCTTGGCTCCGAGGTATTTTGACTTTATAAGTTCTCTTGAGGCTTATCGGATTGAATCCTTGATACTTTTTTATGAGCTGGAGAACTTATTTTTTGCCCTTGCATATTGCTAGCAATCCTAGTGTCTTGAACTATACTTGTTCATTAGAGTTATGTAACTTCTTCCACATCTTTTTTCTGCTCTTTCACAAATCACATCGCGCATCTTTTATATGCACCATCAAGCTTCGCCTGTAGGCTTTTTTATCCATATACTCTCTTCATATTGAGAAATCGTCCTTGACCTTTGATCTTGTTTTAAGGAATAGTGATAATGTTAGTCTTTAGATCATTCTAACTTTTTGCTTTTGTGTAACCTACTTGGTTTGCCTATCTAGTTTTGGAGCTTTAGATCATTTTTTACTTGCATCTTTGTTGACTTGCCCTTGCCAATATATAAGTCACTCCACTGTTAAAACCTTTGCAATAGTTTTAGGTTGGGTTGCAGGACTTATGCTTAGATGGTATTTTCTTGGGGAATGTGTGTTGATTGAGATGTAGTTAATTTAACATAAGCTTTCGCATTGTTGCATTGACGCGTTTCATGATCTAATGGCCCTTATAGAATCTCAATCATAAGCCTTGTGCCTAGTAATTAATTTAGTCTTAGGAATTCCCTTGTGATTACATAATCCTGTTGTGTTTTGCGACACACAAGTGGTCCACAATTGGTTAACCTTGAGGGAATTTCTTGTCTAGATGGTATTGTTGATGTTGGATAGTATTTTAGAATTTTATGATTCTTGCCTCAGTACAGACATTAGATACAGAATTACAGCCACAGAAGAAACATTGTGTTGAAGCGGAAGTGCAGACATTGGAAAGGGAACATGTTGAGGTGGGTGTACAGACATCTCCACAATCCCAAGCTAGCAGACAGGAGCAGGCTGCCTCAGTATCTTCTGTTACTAGGAGCCTGAACTTGCGTATTATAGGGGTTGCAGAGGCAGAAGATGATGCACTTTCTGATATGGATGCTGATTTGCATTTTTTCACTGTTGTCATGCATGTGAAGGCTGATGGAGTTGTCTCCGCTACTAGGGTGGGAGCGGCAAGACCTGATTGTCCTCGACATCTTTTGGTTCAGTTTCAAGACACTCTTAGCCGCTTACATGTTCTTCAGCATGGAAACCATCTCAGAGGGACTAGTTTCTCAGTACAGGAAGACCTTTCCCCTCTTCAATTGTGTAACCGTAAGGAGGAGCTCTGCAAGGTGAGGGCAGCCCGCCTGCAAAAGAAATGGGCAGTGTACAGGGGAGGCGTAGCAATTATTCTAGATCAATGGCCTTCCAATCCTTGGACTGGCTATGTCTAGATAGATTTAGAAGCATAAATTTACCACTAGCATTAGCATTAGCATTAGTATTATCTTATCTTATTCTTGGTAGCCTTTTAATATTTGGTTATTGTGTTTGGTGATGGGGCCTAGTCCCCAGGTTTTAGATGGGCTGTTGCCCTTGCATGTGCCGTCCCATAACCCGTTGGGTTCCCGTGGACGTAAAAATTCATCTTATCTTATCTTATCTTATCTTGTTGCTTCCCTTAGATTGCGGTTTGTGGCGTTCCAGTTTTCTAGGCATGAGATGCTTATTCAATTGAGTCGTTTTCAATGAAACCTTTCACCTTTCAAGTTATGGCACACTTAGTAGCAAGCGAGTTCATCCTTCACTGCCTTTAGAGTCAATGTTATTAAGCTCGCATTAAAGGACCTTCGTAGGAGTGGGTTTGTTGGAGCTTATTCTTCCCTTTAGTTTACCAGTTCTTGTGTGCTTTAGATTGTCCATAAATTGATGGGGCTTTAGATTGTGCTAAAGTGAGGGGGTGTTTTAGCAAGTGTGCCTGTTTAAGCTTTCGATTTTCAACATTTTATTTTGGTTTGCCTTCTCAAACTTCCTCCTCAGGGTCGTATATTTCCAATTTTGATTTGCTTGTTGTTTTGAGTATGCTTTGAGTTACACTGAACTAGTTTCTACTTTGGTGCTATGTTGTTCTGAAGTTGTTTGTCTTAGGACCTGCAAAGTTTGGAGCTTTGTTGCCGTATTTCGGCGGCTTTATTGCGTGTAGTTTTGTGCTTTAAAGGCTTTATGTGTCATCTTTTATATTTGTTGCAGCTGGAAGTTGTATGTGAATTCCTTTTGGAGGTTTTAATGCTTCTTTCATCTCTCCTTTAGGGTTATGTTAGTGGTATTAGTTGTTGGATCTACTTTGGTCTCTTGCTCTTAAGCTCCTGGCCCTTGAACCCTTAATTTTCTCGCAGGCTATGCTTAGTTACTCCTTTATAAAGTTTAATGGCATCCAGTTTCTCTCTTTATAAGAGTTGATTGGTCTATAGATTTAATTTTATGCCTTCAAATTAGATGTTAGCATTGCGACTTTGGAAGGACCCTTGTGCGTGTTGGTTTATTGGAACTTATGGTGTTTAATTTGGAATATTTTTGAAGTTTTAGAGCTTTTGTTTTCACTAACGTTTTCACTAACTGTGCCATAGCTCCTGGTCTATTTTGTGTACTCCCTTCCATTTTAGGGAATAGATGCTTGAATCCATTCCCAAGTTGCCTTTTTCTAGGTCAGAGTTTCATCGCATTGGGTTTTAGTTTTTCTCCTTCTATGCATGTTTTCTATCATATGTTTTCAGGGTACGAGCTTCATGGTTCCTGGACCTTTGTCGGCTAATTGCATTTTCCTTTAGTCACACGTTTAAGGGTTGTCCTTTGTATGAGTTTGGTTGCTTACCTTTGCAAACTTCTTAAGTTTTATTGTGGTGTTTTCATGCGTTAGATTTGCATTGTTTGGAGGATAAGTTTGTTCTCTTCTTGAATTTATGAGTTTAGGTGTTCCCATTTGAATTTCATAGAGCGTATTTACTTGTTAGCTCAGGACAATATAGTGTCATCTTTGCAACAATTGGTTGGCACATGAGCGGCATAATCAGATACCTTGAGATTTCATGCCCTTAGGATTGCTGCATCTTGAAGGACCTTTGAACGAGTTGGTTTGTGGGTGTATGTATTGACCATGAAGGTTTTAAAACTGTTAAGCTCAATGTGTAGATCGCTTGCTCTTGGCTCTTTGCTCATTTACAGGTTGGTAGAGCATTTCTTTCATCTCCTCTTATGGTGGTGTTAGTTGTTTGGATCTGCCTTTGTCTCAGGTTCTCAATTCTCGCACTCAATCTCGTGTCCCTTTTCCTTGCATTAAATATGGCACCGAACCTTTTCTCTTGTAGGCTATATTTAGCTATTTGTCTTGATAGGACAGCCTTCACGTCGTTGCTTTCTTGCTTGGATTTCTCATTCCTTAATTGCAGGGAATCGTAGTATTCTTGGTGGTTTGGATGTGCCCTGGTCTCTTGCTCCCCTTCACCTGCTCATTTTTCTTTGCGTTTGTGGTTCCTAAGTGGTGTTATTGTACCCTTAGGTTCTTTTAGACATTTAGTTTCTTGTTTTTCTGCCTCTTTTTTCAGCATGTTGTTGTAGTGTGTTGGTTGAGTGCAACTAGGCTCTAGAAGTACGATTTATCTGCGTTTTGAGATTAGCAGATAAATTTGCTTCTTGAGGCTAGTTGAGAGAGTTCCTCTTGGATTATTTATAGCCTTGTTGCATTCCTCCCATTTCCATCAGCCGTCTTTGAGCCTCCCCCTTTGTAGTCGCATGCCCCACCCCCCCTCCCCCCTTCAGTTTTAGCCCTGCGTTATAACCTTGTGTTATTGGAGTATTCTTATAGTCAATGTCTTAGTTGTTGTCATTGTTCGACTTCTTGATCTTGGGAGGTTATCTTATACAATGGGCTGGAGGCTCTCATGCCAAGCATTGTTGTTGGGGCAACTCTTATGTCTTGAATGTTGGGTTTTAAGTGGGGACGATGTTGAGGGCCCTTGCGCCATGGTGGTGGGCCCTCGTATGCCAAAGATGTGGCGGCCTTTGTGCCAAGATTGGGGTCCTCGTACCAGGTGTTTCTTTGTTCCTTTTGCAGATTTGCCTCGAAGATGGATGTGGAGACGTCCTTTGCGAGTTCTGCACGAATCTTGGCATGTTGGGGTCGTGTTGGACATTAGCAACGGAGGCCTATAAATCTCTATGAACTTATTTGAGTTTTGGATCCTTTGTGGTACTTTGAAGTTTTTTTACGCCCAAAAAGGCCGGTGTGCATGAGGGATTATTATAAGTGAAATATTTTTGTACTGCTATTTTGGAAATAAAGGGGAGGGCCACATGGCTCATTCAAGCATGTTGTTGTAGTATGTTGGTTGAGTGCAACTAGGCTCTAGAAGGAGGACTTATCAGGAAAGTACCCTTTGTGGATCAAATGATCCATGCGTGCAGATGAAATGTGGCCAACTCTAGAGTGCCATAAGGCTTGAGGAGTATTCATCACAACAAGATTTACTTCTTCAAAAACATTTGCAATGTGATAGAGATTACCTTGTCGAGTGCATGTGAGTATAATTTCCTCAGCAGCATTTTGGATGTGACAGAGACCTGTCTCAAATGAAACAACAAGTCCTACATCAGTGATAATACTTACAGAAAGTAAGCTCTTGTGCAGTCCGGAACATGCAATACATCTTTCAAAAATTTGGGAACACCAGACTTGGTTAGGAGTTTTACTGTTCCAATGACTTTGGCACGTTGAAGATGATTGCCTCCTATGCGAACAATTTGATCCTCCTTCAGAGATTGGTAGCTAATGAAGATTCTTCGGATGGAAGTCATATGACAAGTTGCACCAGCTAGAAACCATACAGATCCTTCTCTGGATACTTCAGTGAGTGGAGCACAAAGATAATCCATAGCCATGTTGCTCTGCTCCACAATAGGCTCAAATTTAGCAACTGGTGCTGGTGCTCTGCAATCTCAAGCTAGATGTCCCTCCTTTTGACATCTATAGCAAGTAAATTTCTTGGATTTCTTACCTTGACTCCGATTTTCTCGAGCATCTTGACTGGAATTTCCTCGAGTGTCTGCAACTATAAGGTCATCATGAGGACGAGATTGTTGTCTCTGTCTCAGAGACTCAATTTTGATTCTCTCATAGGCCGTGTCAAAGGTATAGACATCAAGTCTACCTTCAAGAGAGATCACCAAGCCTTCATAAGATTTAGGAAGACTGTTGAGCAGCATGCACTTTCTCGTCCTCACTAATTTCGCCTCCAGTGGCACACAAATCATCCAGCATTTCTTTCATTTTACATACATGCTCAAGCAAATCATCTTCTTCTGACAGTTGGAGTTCATACAGATGCTTTCGCAGCACCAAACGATTTCCAGCAGTTGCAGACTCATAGTGGGATGTGAGGAATTCCCACATAGCTCGGGCAGTTGGGGCGCCCTTCACAATGCATGCATGAACATTGTCAAGGCTTGTTATCAAAATGAAACTGAGCCTTACGATCCCTTTCCACTTCATCAACAGCCTCCAGAATCAGAGGTTCATTAACGGCGGCTTCACCAGCCGGATTATCAAGAACAGCAATTGATGGAGCAGGCTCTACAACATCCCAGAGCTTCCGGTCCTTCAAAACCACTTGCATTCTCCATTTCCACATCTGGAAATTCTTCTCTGAGAAGAGAGGAATCATGCGCCAGTCCGAGGCAGAAAGAGTTCCGGTGTTATCTTCCATATCCAGGCTTCACAAAAGAGGTGATGAGACAGAGATACCGTACACGAGATTAGTCACAGACTTTAAGAATCTGCAACAGATGTTTAAAGCATGTGTGGGCCCATAACCTATTAATAATCAACAGTGCAAACAGAAGAATTGAACCTTTATGAAGATAAGAACTTGAAACTTTGCATTCAGAAAAGCTTGGTTTGATCTAGTGATCTACAATGCATTTTATATGCCACAACAACACAATCTTAGGCTTAACACAAGCTTTAAGTTTAGAAACTCAAAGTAAAACAAGGAACCGTTTAACTAAGCATAATTCAAGGAGTAAATTCAACATAAACAAAAATAGATGTTTCCAGATATTTCCAAGCTCGTAAACCTTTTGATATCCAACATTTTGCATGGTAGGCATTGTTATTCTCCAATTACTTGAGGACTTGCTTTTCTTACTTGAGGACTTGCTTTTCTTTCTCCTTCTGAATTCACCCCCAAATCATATAAACGTACCTAGCACCATCCAAAACATTTTAAGTTTGTTGAGCTACTCATGCTCACCTTTGGGCCCCAAGGGTTTCACCTGTATATGACATTTAGATGGATGATATGTTTTTTTTTTTTTTTTTTTTTTAATTAAGTAAATGTCATGTATATTACTAAATGAACAGATGGTTAACGGTGCCAAAAAAAGACCTGAAAGCCACGCCAAATAGAGAGTAATTATAAAGTTCAAAATTATAAGAAGTGAGACTTTTCTTAGTAATAATGATGACATAATGGATCATCCAGGATTGAATAATTTATTTATTTATTTATTTATTTATTTATTTATTTAACTAGCTCGCTTAGGACCCTGAAGAGAGCCATGGAGCCTGCAAATCATTACAATCATAACTTCAGTAGTAAGGAACGGTGTGCATCCACCGCCCTTAAGTATAGACCCAAATCGAAATATGATAATGAAAATAAGGATCTGAAATCTTGAACTTTGATTGTGAACTTCTCTCTGATTTCTGAATATGCTGGGCAGTAAGCAAACACATGATCTTCATTTTCTATACATTGCATAGCGCAGGCCTTGCAAGTCCTTTCCTCGATTGGGATTTTGTGCCATCTACCTGTCTCAATAGCTAATCTATGGGAACTGGTTCTGTAACGTGCAATCACTTGTTTCAATGGCCTCGGGATGTCCGAATCCAAGTATCCCTGGCTGCCCTGTTCTAGAGTCTGATTAATATAGGTCTTGTAATGATGCATCCGGCTACCAGGGGAGGACCATAAATTTTCATTGGCCAGCTGAACTAGCAGAGTGCGTGCATCAGCTTTTGTTCTCCGGCCAGTTAGCTTCTGTCACGCCCCATCTACCTGCTCAATTCATCAGATCCCGATACCATCCTTGCTGCTCCGAATTTACCATTGCTGCATGGGATAATCTGTCTGGTGCCTGCTTTTTCAACCTGTTTACAAAATTGATGGCTTGGAACAAAGCCTCCACTTCCAGCGGGAGCAATCCTGTTTCGGCAAGCAAGATTGCATATGGGATCTGGTATCTAGTGCCAAGCTCATGTTGGATGAAGGTTTTCTGCACGTTTTCAATTTGATTCCAAAGCTTTTTGGAGATATTCGGCCCCCAGATAGATGAACCATAAAGGGTGACTATTTGCACCAATGTTTTGCACAGAATCTTCGTCAATCCCCAATTATGCAATGCTGCCTTAGAACACCTGTATAACATACTATATAGTGCAGATTTGCCGCCCGTGACTCTGTTTTTGATGCATTCCTTCCAGTTATATTTAGAGGAAAAATCTATCCCTAAATATCTGTAACATTCTACTGTCTGCAGCTCGCTTCCACCATACATGAATTTTGGTCGATCCCTAGTTCCAAAGATCGTAACCTTTGATTTTGAAAGATTTACTTTCATTTGTTTAGCAGCACTAAATGCTTCCAGGCTATCCAGGTGGCATTGTAAGACTTTCTCCTTGTTTGCCATCAAAGCCACATCGTCTGCATACATAAGCAGTTGAACTATGTATGAACTGAGTGGTGTACCTGCTAAGGATCTCATTCTGAGCCATTCCTCAAGTTCATCTATGAATAGGCCAAACAAAGTGGGGGAAAGTGGGCATCCTTGACGTACACCGATGGTGTTTTTGACCAAATCATTCACATCCCAGCTCAGTTTAATGAGTACCTCTGAGTACAAAAGTGAGACTGCGCCGCTTATCTCGATGGGAACTCCGATGCGTGCCATTCGCTCACCTAGTTCTCTCCTGGAGACTGTATCAAATGCTTTGGAGAAGTCAATAAATGCAACGTACAGAGCACGCTTAGGGGCCTTTGCCTTTTCGACAAGCACTCTGAGAGCAAGGGCATGATCAAAAGTATTATGCTCTCTGCGAAATCCTGCTTGGAAACCCGACCGTTTCTTGTTTTCTTCTGCCCAAGAACTAAGTTTCTTCTCCAACAAACTTCCCAGTATCTTAGCAAATGTGCTCCCAATCAATATGGTTCTGTAATTTGATGCCTCTGTCTTGTCGCCCGACTTGTGAATAGGATGCACTCTATTGAGTTTCCAGTTGGCAGGAAGGCCTTCGTTCACGCTGCCATTCAGCAAACGTGTCAGTGCTGCCCATGTTTTTTGTCCGCTCCATTTCACCAGCTCTATGCAAATGCCATCCAAATCATGTGCTTTACCATTTGCCATCTCTGAAACTACTTCTTGTACTTCTGCCTCTGTAAACAGTGAACCGTGAGTGGTCAGAATTTGCATGCTATCAGTTTCATCCTTTTCATAGATATCTTTAACCAATTTAGACAGGGCCTCTAAATTTGGCATTGGATAATCTTGCTTAGCTTGCAATGTGCTCCAAAAGGACTTGGGCGCCTTTGTGAATTGGATACAAAGGCCTGCTTGTCTCTGTTTATAGTATATCCGCTTTTTAGTTCTCAAGAATCGCTTGTACCAGGTTGGCTTTGCAATGCAGTGCCTTGGTAACTTAGCTCGTGCATCTGTGCATTCCACGTCCCACCACGAATTACATGGTTTATGCTGTGAGCGCTTTTTGGTGTACCCGAAGATCTCAGAAGCAGCTTGCAATATGAGTTTGGTGAAAATATAAGCATCTTCCTCCAGTTTGCCCGTCCACATGGCTTTGGACATCAAGAAATCTACAAGTTTCTGATATGTTTTGCAGTGTTTATAATCTATCTTGAGTTTGGGCTGAAAAGTGGCCTTTTGGAATTCTGATTCTATTCCACTTTTGATCACCACATGCATAGGTAAATGATCAGATTCAGGTAGCTTCTCACCAACATTGCAGCTTTCAATCATGTTTATGCTTTTGGTCAAAACATAATCAATTGCACTGGCCCCTGCATGGTTTACACAAGTGTATTTTCCAGAACCTGGGAATTGAGGTAAACTGTTTACAATCTTTAATTGGCATATAGTACAGAATTCCAGCAAAAGTTCTCCCATATGGTTTGAAATTGTGTCTTCTGACACTCTGTGGAATGCAGGATCTTCAATCTCATTTAGGTGCACATCCAGTTTCTCATAAACTTTAGCCTGTTTGCTACCTGTCCGTGAGTTGAAGTCCCCTAGAACAAACACATCCCCTTGGTTCTGATATTTCAAAACATCTGCACATAGATTACAGAATGGGTCTTCTAGATTTATCTCCAGATTGTCATGAGTGGACGAGTTGCATGGCGCATAATAGCATATAGCAAAAAATAGAATTCTGCTTTTTGTTTTTACTTTGAGCCACATATATTGTTTGCTCTGATTTGGTTCTAGAACCTGCACGCTGCTTGCCAAGCCATTTTTAGTGTACAGTGCAATGCCACCAAACCCTCTACCAACACTTGATCTTTTTGCATTCCACTTCTCTCCTATTTTCGCAAACCCTGGGATATCTGGCAAAGCACGTGTTTGATGTGCCCAAGTTTCAGTGAAAAATAAAAGATCATGTTGCTTCCAAATATCTACAGTAGCATCTATTTTAGATTGGCTCAGGCCATGTGCATTCCATAAGCAAAGCTTCAGGGCCCCGCATCCCTAATTCCGTTTCTTGGATGTAATGACAGCCTTCCCGCTCTGATCCAAATATACTACAAATCCTGCACTGCGTGATTCCTTGACTTTTGCCCATTCCTTCCTTCTGAATTCTAACTGTGCTGGAGTTAAATCAGAATCCAGTCAGATACCCTTAGCATCCTTTAGGACACTTTTGTTGTGCATAATTCTGTCTCGTGACTCTTTGCTATGAAATTTGACCAGGATAGGACGAGTGTGAAATCCAGGCCTGCCTAATCTTCTTCCTGAGACAAAGTTGGGTTCATGGATATGCATTGTGTTGGCAAAGAAGTCTCTCAGAATTTCTGATACATCCTCATCTTCAGTTTCTAGGATCCCTGATATTTTCAAGTTTTTTGCCCTCAAGTCCATATCTGTTTGTTCGGCTTTCACATGTTCTTGGTGGAGGCGCATCTGCTCTTTTGTATTCTCAGCAACTAAGGATGCTAGTTTGGCTTCAAGTTTCTGGATATGTTCGGTGTAATCAGTTATTGGCTTATTGATTGAGGAAGCCAATTCCTCCATCTGTACCTCTGATTTATTTGCAGAAGCTAATTCTGCATTCTGGGCCCTAAGAGCTGAATTCTGGCTGAGAGCTTCGTCTAGTGATTCTTTGATCAAGGTGACGTCGTTCTTCAAATCTGATATTTCTTCCTTGAGGTCCATGATCAACGATAACTAAAGCAAGGGTTTTAATGCCACGTTCAAATTTAATATGGAAAGTCCCCTATACCATGGATCTAGGGCTTTTATCTGATAAATCTTCAAAATAGAAGAGTACACACAATGGATGTTTTCTTAGAAAAAATTTCCCTAAAAAATAATAGACGGTCTTTTAGGTTAATCGACCAAAGGGATTTCGAAATGCACTCGCACTAAAACAGGCTTTACCTAATATAGCTATGGAATGAGACTTCTGGTAGCTAGTCTAGAAGCCAAATGCTTCAAAACTAACTGTACGTCAGCAATGGCATGCTTGGGCATTCACGATTCAAAATCAAAGGTATGAAGAATCATCATGGATGGATATGATGTTTATGTATTTTGGTCAAAGCCTAAATCTGAGCAGTACTATTTAGCTTTAGATAAGATATTCGGCACAAGGCATGGCAGGCTAAAATATTACTGAAAGAAAATTAAAAACTTTAAATCCCTTCTATTTTATGGAAGGGGAATTTGATTTAAATGGCCGACATTGTGGTTCCAGCTCCAAAGCCCTTGATGAGAAATGGCTTGAAGACGAATTCTTAGCATATTTATCTATGTCCGATAGTGTCAGATTCTCTTAAAGTATGAGGAACCAAAAAAAATGCTGCAAATTTTAAAAGGGTGGCAAGCCATACTAAGGGTTATCTGTAAGTAAAAAAGCAAACTCTGGGTTTAGATATGCATATAACAGTAGTTCTGGTAATAAGAATGAGGGACAAACCTGCATCCTTGAGACATAACAAGCTGAAGATTATACTTCAGACCAAGACGAAATTCATGTATTATAGGCTTAAAAGGGTTGAAAAAAAATAGTACTATGCTGTTGAAGTGTTTTAAATCATTGTATTTGCATAAAGCAACAGGTTAAATTTCTGTACACTTATTTTAAATAGAAAACAGATCTATTGTATTATACTACAGGGCAGAAGGATACAATGATTGATTGGCTATAAACTGAGAGACGCCATTGTGCATTTTGGCCCTTCAATCTTTACCATATTTTTGCTGGAGTTTTGATGATTGGTTGCAGGTTCCGGACCTCTCATGCCCTTGTCTTTTTTCTTGCTTTTTGTGGGATGAATATGGTAGATTGGACATGGACTTGAGCAAATTTTTGAAGATAAACAAGCAGAAGAAATTATCGAGTTAAATATTGTATCAAGCTCTTCCCACAAATGAAAACAGGTTGTAGAAACTTAGATTTACTGTGAATAAATACTAATAAAAGATGCTCTATCTGAAATAGAGGTAAATACTCGTGTTTATGTTTACTGAAGTATTTTCCAAGCATTTAACGTAAAACAAGGTGCTGCGCACGGAGGGTTGCCCTCCATGGCCAGAAGGTGATGTGGCTTAAGTCATAGTTTAAAACCAGTAAGAATGCCATTGAAGGCTATATGATATGATCTGAAACCAATAAGAATGCCATTGAAGGCTATATGATATGATCTGATGCCACTATGCTGCATGTCTATGTGGGCAACCCTCTGTGTCTCTAATGTCACCAATTTGGACATATCCTGCAATCATTGCACCCCATGATGATATATCTCGATTCAACATTGTGGCAAAGATTCGACTAGCCTCCTCTAGATTTCCACATCTAGCATACATATCTACAAGAGTATTTGCTAAATGAATGTAAACTAGTCTTATTTAGTTCTAAAAATTATTCGGCTGTATTCCTTAATGCTGCATTCATAACATTCAAGGGCAATAACACCTTCATCTTGTTGGGCATATCCTGCGATCATCATACCCTTGTAACTAGATTTCGGTTTGGCATTCCCTCAAAAACCCTCCATGCTTCTTCCAACTCCCACATTTTGAATACATGTCTAAAAGTCCATTTCCCAAAACAATGTCATATTGGATCTCATCCATGATGATTTGTTCATGAACGCATCTGCTCTGAAATATTGAACGCATCTGCTCTGAAATATAGAACCTATATTGCCACATGCATATTAGAGAATATGAATTATTCTGGCTGAATGCCTTCCCGCTGCATGCTTTTGTAGTACCTGAAAGATTTTCTGTAGTGACTGCTTCTAGTATACTATCTCCCACTGCTTTGGTGAAAGCAGTGCCTCCAGTTACAACACCTTCCTTTTGGGTAGTGATAAGCAAAACAACGCCCTTCTTGTTTCCCTCTTCGATAGTAGGGTACCATTTCTCCAGTAACGTATCAACAAATTCAAAAGCATCTGCCTTGCTCTACACAGCATAAAACCACATTGTTATACAGATTTGCAAGACAAAAACAAGCTTATTCAAACCCTAAATGCCAGGCCCCATCATGTTTTTCTTACAGTGAGTTTGCGCAGTGTAACCACATTGATATGATACTCTGTCCGCTCTTCCAAATCCGTCAACAATCTCTTTAAATCTGATTTCGTGATCCGTTGCTGCAATCATATTTAACCTGCTGTAATTGGGGAAACACCCCAAAGCGCCGGGTTACAACACCGCCAATTCTAATCATGCACATTAGTTTACCGGTTTCACAGGGGCTGCTCAGCAATAGAAATGACCGCCACTTTACCCCCAATAATGGGTTTTGAGCAGTCATTGACATATTCCAGGTATATATTGACATATACTTGGAATATACCACAAGCCCACATAAACAAGGGTTTGCCCCCCTAGAGGCAACCCAAAAAACATGAGATGCAAAACTGGATAAGATTGTAGTATGTACACGACTTTAGAAAGTTTATGATTTGGAAAATTAGTTCTGTTGACCCAAATCGTCTATATGATAGTCTGTAAGATCGTAGGTTGATACTCAAAATGACAAAAGGTTATGGTTCTAAAAAGGCATACAAAAATAATAGATATGTTGAGAATAGTTGGACCATAAGAAGTGGTAGTCTACTGATGTAAAACTGTCCTTGGGTTATTTATAAGAGTGATGGACCATGTTAACAAATTGAGAATCTAGTGCAAATGTCTCCATGTTAAATAAATAGAAAAGATAACTATAATGTAAAGGAATGGGTTTGGCACAAGCATCTTAAGGTGGGTCATTTTTAAGAGTAATAGACCTTTTAATAAACTGAGGGGCTAAACTGAGGGGCCTGCATGTTAAGTAACCTAAAAAAATAACTAAAAAGTGTTGTGGCGCATGACATGCAAGGCCTATGCATGCATGTAAACGTACCATGCAGTAGACAAGTATACATTTTTTATGCCATGTTTAACACTAACAATGGTTCTAGACTATGATTTACCTCAAGTATGGAAACAAAATCTTTAATTAGTTATGCTAAGGGCTATGCATATAGGTATAATTGGCATGCAACATTCGTAAATACGCCTTTGCAATGTGACTTGTGACTATAAGGTTGATGATATATGGTTTTTGTTTTGGTAAAGAAAAGAGATCTAGTCCTTGTTCATATGTATTAAAAGGTAAAAAAGAAAGAGAGAATGCATAGGCTTGTGCATTGATATGTAAAGACTTAAGCTAATTTAAAACTATTTTTTATAGAAAGATTGTATAAAGTTTGCAAAAGCTAAGGGACATTAAGCACCATGGCTTCACATGCAAATGTGTTCGGGATTGATATAACAATCCTTGGGATTTACTGAGGATTGATGTCAGACCTAAAATTCATAAACAAGGTGCAACCTAGACTACCATAGTTGTCGGATCCATCAATTGTTTTACAAACAATTTCTTTTGTTCAAACTTGCTAAGGACTCGCCTTGTTGACATCGACGAGATCTCATTAGGAGGTGAAATATTGGTACACTCAAATAGGAAGAATGCCTAAATTAGTTGACCTTGACCTTATCACACGGTAATTTATCCCCTAATTTCCTATGATTTTTGCCTAGAATAGATGCCTCAAATAACAAAAGCTAGTTCACTCAAAATGACCGAAGAAATTAAACGACAAAGATAATGCAATGCACACACTGGATTCCTTCCTAAATTGAAAAAGGACAGGAGGAATTATGATGGCAAAGACAATGCAACATCAGAGTAAGGTTGTAGAGTGTAGAACTTTGATCTGCCATGAGTTGGTTTTGGGCTTTCTCTCATTGATTCCACTTGAGTTTTTTAAAAGTTTATTAATCAGAGAAAAAGCACAAAATTTACATGTCTCATCTAACTGTGTAAGCACAAAAAGATGCCACAGGAGCACGAGCCTGGAGCACAATGTACTTACTCCAGAATAGGAGACTAATGATAAGAATCAATTCGAAGATACTGAATACAGATGCGTTCCATCAGTTATGATTCAAGGGAGGAACACTTGTACTGTCAATATCTTTTTCTGGGCCACCGTAATAACACTGTGTGCAGATGAATAAATGCCCTAAAAGATGTGGTGTCTGCGACGCTCCCATATCGACCATAGGAGCCAACCGGAACCAAGATGAAATGCCCTTTGTTTAGCTGGAGGTCATGCGTTGGGATAGGACGCCAAAAGGATGCATCGGCAGTCCAATGTACCGTTAAATAAACCTTGTAGCCAGGACCACGCTGGTTGAACCTCAGGACAATCAAAGAGATAATGCTCAAGAATCTCAACGTCCGAAAGACAGATCGGGCATACTGCAGATATGTGAAGATTATAGCGATGTCGAAAGGCATTAACCCGCAGGCACCTGTGGATAACCTGCCACCACAGTACAGAGACTTTAGGGTGGAGCAACCTATCCCAAAGCCATCGCCATATACGACACAAAGTGGGCTGTGGAACTTGTATGTGCCACCCATCTGGCAGCTGGAGGGGTTGTGGTGCTAAAAGAAGGCGATATACTGATTTGACAAATTGCTTGCCTTTGTGAATATTTTCATGACAGTCCCATGGCACCCTTTCAGCAACACCAACTTGCACTATAAGAGGCAAATTTTCTGCGACCTTCTCCCATAGAGATACGTCACAACGAGAGAGCAGGAACTTTGCCTGAAATTTAGGCCAAGACAAGAGGGGCCCCCGCCATACCATGCTTGAATAGAGCAACACCGCAAGAACCCATCGCCTCTCGTGTAAGGGGATGAACCGAGGCTGCCAATGGAGGTGCTTTGGGGGTGCGAGGCGATGGTGCCCACCACCATTGAGTCTCCAATAGGGTGTGGATAGAAGGGCATGGCCGAAAAAGATGTCCCGACCGCCTCCCATGCCGCCAACAAGCCACACAAAAATGGAGAAGCACTTGGAAAAGGCTGCAGAGTCTGAAATAGAGCCGCCAAGGTAGGGGACTGGTTTGACGACCTTCTTGGTTAGAGGGATACAGTGACCAAGAGCTTGTCTAAGAAGGCGTGAACCAAGAGAGCCGCCCTCACCATTCAAAGTCTCCAAATGAACTTTGAAATAAGTACTTTGCTCTCCATCAAAGAAGAAGTCCATCACACCTGCACCACCTAAAGTTCGAACATTTTGGAAGGATGCACTTACCAAGCCACCTTAACCACAACACCTTCTTTCCCCAAGCATGATCTCCTCCCACCAAATAAAGTTCAACTATTGCAATGATCTCAAGCCCTTTCGTTTTTCGACTTTGATCCTTTGTTGGGGCTAGTGCTTATCATTAAGAATGGCATATAAACATGGGTACTACTAAGGACCGATGATGGTGCATATTAACCATTACCAATCTTCCGTCAATGCTATGTGAATGGAAACCCAATGTTAAGAGACAACTTAGCAAAAATGGACCACCGTAGCAAGTGCTGCTCCAAACCCCTAATGATCTCCTCCCATGCAGCTCCCATACCCATAGTAACATGGATGCCAACTAGAATCCCCAAAAACTTGATGGCCTGTCCTTGTGCAAGTAATTTCCATGGATAATCGTGAACACATGCCGGAGCCGGATTATCCAATGTCTACAAAGCTGTACACTTCTGCCACCCCACAAGGACACTGGAAGCCAGTGAAAAAGTATTTAAAAGCATTTGGCAGCAGCAAGATTCTCATCATTAGCGACTAGGAAGAGGAACGTGTTGTCTGCATATTGATTGCAAACCTCTTGTGTGCCGTCCTCCATTGCAAGACCATGGAGAGGTCCCTCTGTCGTTGCAATGGTGAATAACGGTGATAAAGCCTCTGCAACAATTGTGAAAAGCAATGGTGCTAAAGGGCATCCCTGGCGAATACCACGACCAAGTGAAAAGGCATGTGACGGCTCACCATGGAACAGAACAATCGCCCGAGCAGAGATATGCAGCTTCATAATATCTGATGTGAATTGTTCCCCAAATCCCAGTCTTAGCATACATCGGCGCATGAATTCCCAGCCTTTGCAAAATCAAGCTTAAGGTATACAACTGGAAGGTTTTGCTTAGGTGCCCAATAAATTCCCTCGTAAGCAGCAACAACATTGTTCAAAATGCATCGTTTTGGAAGAAAACCTGACTGGGTTGTTGAGATGGACTCTGCCAAGATGTCCTTTACCCGCTCTGCAAAAGCCTTGGCGAAGATCTTATATACGGATGACAATAAGGTGATGGGCCACCAATCTGAAATAGCCTGAGGATCCTTGACCTTGGGGATGAGTGAGATGGCACCTGTGTTTAGAATTCTATCCAAAGTAGTGGACCGCCGAAAGTCACAGAAAGCATCATACACATCTGGCTCCAGCCATTCCTAATACTTCTGGAAGAACTCAATTGGTAAACCATCCAAACCTGGGCATTTGCCTTGTCCAAACCTCATACAATTTAGCAGTTTTCGTACTAGTCCAAAACTGCATTCTTCATATTTTCTACACAAGGGGGTCCAAACCTTGCTAAAATCAAAAGAAAATGATTTTTTATGATAAAACATATTGATTTGTATGTTCCCAAGTTTTTTCACTATTATATGACATTAGATGAAGTCGCCATACCCAATTTTGCTCAAAAGAGCTGTTTGAGGGAATGACTTATTTCTCTCTTACTATTATAAGTTTTGGCCTAATTCTCGTGGTCATAAGTTGTTGATTCTAAGAGCTATAGTTTGATTTTTTTTGAAGCATTCATAAGTTATGATGATTTCAATATTGACTAAAGAATCTCTTGTATAGAATTCAGGACAAAAATAAATCTAAAATGATTCGTATATCGTCTTTAAGACGGTAATAAAAGATGCAGGCTATGCACTACACTTATATCTACGTAGATTATAATTTTATCAACCTATATGTAGTAGTTAATCATGCATTCTCTACATTTGGTTGTGTTTGTTACTATACGATATTGGAGTTTAAGTATGCTAATTGTTCATATAGTTCATCTTTTAGGAAATGCTACATTTTTTATGAATGCAAGGCTTCATTGGCAACATGGATCTCAAATTTGATGTGAAAGTGACATAGTAGTTGCAAGATTTAAATATAAATATCTATGGACCATTAAGGTCAATACTTAGACTTCTCAAAATTTGAATCATTTAATCAAGATAATACTCTTTTTCAACTCACATATAATAATACATGGGCATAGAGGTTCTTGATGTTATATATTGCAAAAAATACAAAGAAACCTATTCTCTTGCTATCATAAACTTATTAATATGTTTGCTACCAGAAGTATTGTAGGTTAAGTATGATAATAGTGCATGTAGATCATCTTTCATGATGAGCTATATTTTTTATTATGGATGCAAGCCTTCCTTGGTAATATAGATCTCTAATTTCATGTTAAAATAATTATTGGTCCATAGAAGACAAAAAGCAGTTTTGACCCTGTCGTGTTCGATGAACCCTATCTTCCTTCTCATACCTTGGAATGAGGTGTAGTTTTTTGTGTTGTACTCTCTACCTCGCATAGAAAAATAAAAAAATACTGAAAAAAATAAAAAAAATCATTTCATTAAGACAGTTTTACCTTATGTAAATATAAGGCAGTCTTGGCATGACCCCCTTGGATTCAGCTAAGCATAACTTCCAAGAATGGAGGTAGATAGATTTTTGGATATTTTTCATATGGAATATGATTTTATTGAATTTTGAGCCATTGATTTTATATGAATTTTAAAGTGAACAGTGCAAATGCACCATTTTTGGTCCAATCGCTTGACAACTCTAGGTTAAGGAGATGGCTATGCCATTGAAATCGTTAGCCGTGAGTTATTCCTTTACCCAAGAATAAAACATATTGTTTGTTATAAGAATGCGAAGGGAAACGAAATCTTGATTATGGCCGAATAGTGGAGTTTCTCGTGGTCCAAACTGGGCTCGACTCAACTGCAGTTTTGGGTGATCATCTCATTCGTATCTTTGCTCACCATGGAAGTCTACTTGAAGCACATCAGGCATTTAGAAAAATTGCACAGCCTAGTGTATATACATGGATGGTGGTGGTTATGGAAAATGCCAAGCTTGAGCAGTTGATTCGTACGAGAAAATTGATGAATCAGCTGAGAGAAGTGATAAACATATCTATGTTGCCATTCTTAAAGCATATCTTAAGAGAAAAGCTCTGTTCCAGACTAGAATTATTCATTAGCAAATTATCTTAGGCAGATTTACGTTTGATCTCATTATAAGCAACACAAAGTATGTCAAATATGGCAGCATTGAGGAAGCATATAAGGTATTTGCCATTTTGCCAAATCGAAACGTATAGTTACATGGAATGGAGTGATTGCAGCTCATGCTGAGCATGGAGATTTTCTTCTTGCTCTAATGCACTTTGAGAAAATGCAAGAAGAAGGTATAAGCCCTGACTTGGTTTCATGGAATACAATCATTGGAGCATGTGCCCAGCATGCCTGGCCTTCTGTTGCCTTACAACTTTTTGTGCATATGCAAGAGGAAGGTATCGAGTTAGACAAGGTTACCTTTTTGAACACCTTAAAATCATGTACAAACATCTTGCATTCAAAATGTGGAAGGCTTATCCATGCGCAAATAATTAAATCGAAATTTCATTCTGACGAGGTATTAGGAAACAACTTCATTGATATGTACGCTAAGTGTGCACAACTGGAAAGAGCACATGCCATCTTTTATAGATTGTTAAAGCAAGATGTAGTGTCATGGGGATTAATAATCACAGGATTTGTCCACAATGAGTGCAGTCTTCTAGCCCTTCAATATTTCCAAGAAATGCAGTTAAGCAACATAGAACTAGACGAGATTTTCTTTGCAAGCATCTCGAAGGCATGTTTCATCTTCAGAGCGTTAGGGAAAGGTAGGTTCATCCATGAGCAATTTATAAGTTGTTATCTCAAATCTATTATCAATTATCAATATGGAAACCAATACGATTGGACAATATTCTAAGTGAGGAAGCTTGAAAAATGTATCCCAAGCATTTATTAAAGTCCCAAAACAGACCACAAACTTATGGGCTATGATGGGGATTACAGAATATGCCTGGAATGGAAAACATAATTTGGCTCTAGAATGTGTTTCAAACATGCAAGCAGAAGTCGTGTAGCTAAATGAACTGTCCCTATCGATCAAAATAATAGCATGCAGTAGAATTGGATCAATAGAGCAAGGTACGCGTGTCCATGGACACGTTATTAAAATGAAACTGCAATCAGACCTTCTATGTAATGCAATAATCAGTATGTATCTAGAATGTAAGAGCTTAAGGAAGGCAAGAAACACTCTTAAGGGGTTGTCAGCTCGGGATGAGATGACTTGGAACCCAATAATTGTAGGCTATGCAGAGCAGGCTAACGACATTCTTGTTGTAGAATCTTGGATGGAGATGGAAGAAGGCAACATAAATCCAAATGAAGCAACGTTTCAAGGTGCTCTCTTAGCCCTTTCCAAGAGCAAAACATTAGAATATGGAAGATTCATTCATGGAAAACTTATTGAAAGAAAAAAACAATTAAATCCCGTTGGAAATGCCTTGATGGAAATGTATGCCAAATGTGGTAGCCTGGAAGAGATGCGCATTATTTTCTGCAGGTTGATGAATCCAGATGTTACTTCATGGAGCACAATTATTGCAGGATATGCTAGACATGAGGAAGACTATCTAGCCCTGGAGTATTTCATGAAGATGCAAGAGAAAATGATATAAAGGCAAATGAAAATGCTCTATTGAGTGCTATGGAATCTTTGGCCATATACAGGCAGTAGAAATGGGGAGGCTGATCCATAGAGATACAATTGCAAGTTGTAGCCAATCATCCATTGCCATAACACAACTGTTCACATGCATGCCCAATGTTGAAGGCTGGACGAGGCACAAAAAGCTTTCTGCCAATGCGTAATGTAGTTTGATGTGGCACATTAATTTTGGGATATGTACAGAATAAGAGAGAAATTATGACCTTAGTATGCTTTGATATGATGGAAAAGGAAGGCATCAAATTAGACAATATGACAATCCTCAGTATCCTGAAAGCATATGGTGAAATAGGAAGAATAGAACAAGGAAGGATCTTGCATGAGCTGCTAATGAATAATGGTATTGGATCTGTTGTTCTTTTCAATGCTTTGATTGGCATATATACAAGATGTGGCAGTGTAGATGAGGCAAGCAACGTCCTTGATAAAATGCCGACAAGGAATATTGTAACTTTTTCTGCATAGAAATTGTGCTCTTGCCCTACATTATTTTGAAATGTCATAACGGTCTAAAAGCTAACATTGTTTCCTGGAATGTGGTTGTCGGAGGATACCTTCAGTGTAATGAATTTCTTGTGGTTCTGGAATGCCTTTAGCAAATTACCAAAGAAGGCGTGGAATAAAATGAAGTCACCATCTTGAGCCTATGGAAAGCTTGTGCTGGCTTACAGGTAATTCAAGAGGGCATGCTTTTTCATGGCAAAATCATCTACAAGTGGTTGGATTTGGAGGTGTGAAATGCTTCCATAGACATGTATGTTAAGTGTGGTTTCCTAGCAGAGGCTTGCTTTGTCTTTAACAATATGAATGGCAGGAGTGTTGTATCATGGAATGTATTGATTGTTGAATATGCTCAGCATGTAGAAAGTTTCCTGGCTGTAAAATGTTACGAGGAAATGGAACAAAAAGGCATCAAACCAGATGCAATAACATATATGAGCACCTTGAAGGCATGTAACAGCTATAGAGCAAGCGAGAAGTATCCATGAGAGAATGTTTAAAGAAGAGATCCAATTAAACACTTGTCTAGGGAAGACTTTAATTGACATGTATACAAAATGTAGGAGCTTGAAGGAGCATATGCAACAATTGACATATTCCAAAACCAAGATGTAGTGTCATGGAATATACTGATAGCAAGATATACTATCAGGGAATGGATGTCCTAGCTATAGAATGCTTTGTAGCAATGTAAAATGAAGATATTACATCAAATGATATCACATTTTTGAATGTCTTAAAAGCATGTGCAATTGTACATGCATTGGAATATGGAAGGTTAATTCATGTTCATATAATTGAAACAGAAGCATATTTAGATGTTATTGGTAACATCTTAGTAGAGCGCTCCAAACGGCGAGACGCTAGGCCTAATGAAGCCTAGGTCGAGTAGCTCCTGCAATTGCTTCTTTAGCTCCGACAACTCTTGCGTCGTCATTCTGTATGGAGCCTTGCTTGTCGGCTTTGTTCCCGGTTCGAGTGCTATCTCGCACTCGACTCCCCTATAAGGAGGAAGCTACTTGATCTCATCTGGAAAGAGATCATGGAACTCCGTGATCAGCTTAGCTATTTGCTCGCAACCTGCTGAGCACCTTGTCTTCTTTGCTTGCTTCGATTCCGCTCACTAATCTCAAGCTTGAAGATGTATGCCACCGCCACTCTTGATGCACTTGAACAAATTTGCTTAGAAGACATACACCGCATGATGGGAACAACTTTTTACCTCGCGATCTCAATGATCTTGCCGGGCTTGGGAAGGTCACCTTCCGCTTTCCACAATCAATAATGGCCCCTGCTGGTCCAAGGTACTCCATACCTATGATCAGGTCGTATTTGCCAATGCCCGGATTTTAATCCCTGGCAAGTCGATGTCAAAGTTGATTCTCTTACCTGCCGCCCCGCCTTTATCGCCCCACTTGCTAAGACAACGGGCCTTGGCTTTGACTTTAGTGGTTTCAACTTCAACATTTGAACCATTCTGGGGGATGCAAAGTTATGGCTACTTCCTGAGTCTATCAAGACTATGAAGGACTTGGTCTTGGCCTTCCCTACTGTGGAAATTACTTTATACCGGGCTCTCCGCTTGCTCAGATCTATTGGCGGCAAAGATATGACACTCACCCCTCAATGTAGTCACAGGGGTTCCTCGGCCACATCGTCGCATGAGTGTCCCAATCTCCCAACTCTCATGAAGCCGCGACTCATGACGTATGGGCGCTTCGCTTGTCCTATGGCCTCGGTTGGAAGCACCAAACAAAAGCTTTTTATGCACTCCCCTCTTTTCCTTGGGCATGGCTGCAAAAGGAACGCGACCGCTTTGGAGTAGTTTGACCCTTCCTGCTTGTCTTTGAAGGACACCTGCTTCTTCTCCTGCTGCTTCCCCTGATTGCCACTATATGGGGCTCTAGCCGGTCCCGGGCCGGGCCGCCCTCGGGCTAAAAGCGCCTTGCCTTTGCCTTTGTCCCCAGTAATACTGCTTGTCTCGCGCTATTCGAGGTCCCGCCCTTGCAAGCTTATTGCCTTGGACTCCGCCGATCTTCGTTCTAGGGTTTATTGCCCTTACAAGCTTGGGATCTCCTCATTTAGGCCTTCAACGTAGCTTTCAACCGCATGCTTCTCACCTAACTTTGGCACATACTGACCTCAGCCTCATGAATTCCTCTCAGATATTTCTGGGTGACTTGTTGCCTTGCTTTAACTGTACAACTCTTTGCATCATGTTGGACTTGTGCTCCCTTGGGACGTAATGGCGCTTGAAAGCTTTGGCAAACCTTCCTAACTTCTGAGCATCCCCTCGCTTAAGCCATGTGCCTTTGCATAACCCTTCCACCAAATTAAGCGCGGCTCCCTTCAAGTTGGCTGTTGCCACTCTACCTTTGTCCTTATCCTTCATGCCATAAGCATTGCCGTACTCACTCATTTAGTCATTATTGCCTCTGCTTCTAACCGACGACTGTTCTCACCCGAACTGTTCGATTCCGGGCCTTCCATACATTGCCCAAATAGCAGAATCTACCTTCTTACGGTAGTCGGAGGCTCTTGTGTCCCTTTTGTCGCATCTATGGCGTCCCTCTGTCTTGCATCTGCCGGGTTTCTCTGCCTTGCATCTGTTCGGTCCTGGATCTGCTCTTCCTCTTCCTCGGAATCGGAGTCTGAATCTGAACTTGAGTCGGAGGATTCCAAGCTGGGGGACCTCCTTCTCTTGCTTCTCTTCTTGTCTCTTCCTGCTTTCCCGAACCGATGCTTGAGGCAACCGAAGGTTGCCCACCGACCCGCTCCCTACTTGTGCGGACACAAAAAAGCCTTTATTTGTTCCAGGTCCATCCTCATTTGAGATATTTCCTCTTCTGGGGTGATGGCTCCAAATTCCTCGAACAGGTTTCTTGCCGGGCGTGGCCTGGGCGGACTCTGTTCTTCCATATGTTCCCGGCGTTGTCGTTCCCCTGAGCTTAGGCCTCTAGCTGCATACACAAGTAGTTCATGGCTATATGGTTAGTTTTACTTGCTCTCTTGCATTGTTTATGTTTGTTGGTATAGTTGGGGACACAAGATTCATCAACAAAACATTTATAGTGCGAAAGAATTTATATTCATATTTTATAGTATGCTACTACAAAATTAAAACTTTCGGGATCAAGATTGCTAACTATTCTTGATGCTGCCGGTAGGATGGATTATCCTCTAGGAACTTTTTCACTTGGGCTGTTCCCACTGAATGACCTAAGTTCCTAAGGACGTTGGCTGAAGATCCGCCCTGCAAGGCTCTCGCCAAGTCTTCTACTCTGTGGTCGGAGGTATAAGCTGCGGTCACCGCCAGTCTTCCCTGCCGCCTGTAAGGTATGGCGAAGTCGAAAACGTCGAGTGCTACTGCTCTCTTCACCAGGATGGCATACTCGGTGTTGAGGGGCAACCGCGCATGCCGTCCAAATCCTGAGAGCGCAATTAGCATCGATACTCCTTCCTCGCCTCTGGGAGTGAATTTGCGGTGAATTACCGCTATTCTTCCATCCATCAGCAGGGGAAGGTAGTACCGCAATGACCGTCGCTGCGTAGACGGCCTTCGCCACTCGCATCCAGCTCGGTGGTTCCGCCCGCAAAGTCATCTACTTCCACCGTGATGAGCTCCCAGTAGTCTCCGATCGCTGGGTGAAGCTCTCCCCGAGGTCAACTTTGGCCTCTTCCTCCCCGGGGCGCTAGCGGACGCAGCTTGCCGCTAGGATGTTCGATGTTGCGTGAGCGGATCCCCATCCGCTCCTCGTAGGGCAAGGAACTCTTCCTCCGCCTTTGGGTTGATTTGCGGCTTTGGTCCCATAATCCGCCTCGATGTCAGCCAGTAGGCTTGGATGTCTGAGGTGGACTCTCCCCGTAAGTGTCGGGCTTCCCTTACTTGAGGGGAAGTCGATGCTCCTCGGACGATGAAGTCGCCCTGTGTCCGCTTCTTCGGAGTTGATGCAGAACTCTTCGGTCCGTAGACTTTCCCCGCACCGAGGTTTTGGATGTCGCTAGAAGCGTAAACTCCTCGCCTTCGACAATAATGGGGGCTAGGCTTGTAATGCCCAGCCCAAAGGGTGGCGCCGGGACTCTAAGGGTTTGCCGCTTGTCTCAAGTCCCGCCACTCGCTCGCTTGTCGCCGCCCTCCTTTGGGTCGAGCTCGACGTAGTCTTCCTCCTCCTCATTCTTGCTCGCCCCGAGTCCTCCCTGCTTTCCCTTCCTGCCTCCTGCTCATACCGCGTAAGGAGCCGTTGTTCCACTATGGCTAATGGGTCTATGTCCAAGGGGAATGGAGGTTTCCCCACCTGTGTTCTCGCGACGGTGGGTGAGAAAGATTGCCGGGCGGTGTTGAAAGAGAAGTACTTGGTCCTATTGATTTAGGACCATTGGCTCGTGTGCAAGGCCAAGCTTTGTTTGTCGTATTTGGCGATGTTCTAACATTGCCTAATGTCGCTTGCGTGGATTGTCTAGGAACGAAGTAGCCTATGCAAGGGGAGTTGCACTAGCTGGGTTCTACCCTAGCTTGGAACTCGTGACAAGACTCTACTCAGTAGTCGGGTTGCGTGCAAGGTTGCTTGACATCTACCTCCTTCCCTCAAGATATGGAAGATTTGGTCGACGCCGGCCTCGGCAAAAGATGAGCTGCCGGCGCCTGCACCATCCGGGCGAAAATCAGAGGTTGCCATTGGTTACTGGCAGAAGAGGGTAACAAACGGTTGCAAGAGCGCCTTGGGGAGTTGAGAAATCGGCTAGAAGGGCAGGAGCAGATTTGTAGGGTGCTATCTGAGAAATGAGGGGTCTATTTATAGAAAAGGGGGAAATCCTAATTTTTGGAAGACTTGGAAAATTCCTGGGGTTGGGTAATTCTAGTCTATCTGAGGTCAAAATAAAAATTTGAAGGCTAGCTCGAGTGTTGGAACATGGCTAGATTACCTAAAAGATGTTATGCAACAGGCTGAAGATGATTGAACAAGTCCTGGTGAAGAGATGGTAGGAGGTCTCACAGCTTGCGCCTCGTTCAAAAACTAAAGTTTAGTTCTTCGACCAGGCGCGAGCTGTGAGACATCAGTCTCATTTCGATCAAAAGGTGTCCAATTTGGATAAACTAAGGGTGTAAGGATGATGGGCTCATCAAATCAGACAGAGTTGACCCCTTATTTGGTCGATTTGGAGCTGTTTTGGTCAAGTTTGGGCGAGGTCTCACAGCTTGCGCCTCGCTTCAAAACTAAAATTTAGTTTTGCGACCAGGCGCGAGCTGTGAGACATCACGTTTTTTGGGTCCGTAAATGTCCTATTTTACTGCAATAAGAGCTAAAACTTACTAACTTGCCCTAATTAATCCAGCTCATGCAATTAAGGTACACAAAATTGCTCTATATTACAAAATTTTCAATTATTTACAAAAAAAGGTTCTAAGGGCGCTTCTCCTTTATAATGCTCTCATAAGACTCATGTCTTGTCGCATTAGGGTTACCCGCTTACGGAACAAAGGTGCAAGCCGTTGAATCTTCAAAATGTTGCACTATCTTTGCCTCAGCCGCCTCTTGCATTGCCAGCAACGCCTCATCCGCGGACTCAAAGTCCGTCCCCGTAGGCCCCGCATCACTTCTCCGATAACCAGAGCAAAGGGGGCACGGGGATTAGAAGACCGTGAGCTGCTTGCTGAAGTGCCTAATCTCCCTTAGCGCTCTCCTCTCCACCTCCTTCCTGTCAATCTTCTTCTTGGGTGGCGGCTTGGGGGCCTTAGGCTTTGGTGGAGGCGGCTTTAAGGTTTGCTGCTTCGTTGGTCGCCCTCCCTCGATGAACCTGACCCTGTTTTCTTCATAATACTTGTTGTACGCCTCCCACTTCTTCATATACGCCTCGTGCTCCCTCATCTTCCTTTCGTATATCTTGACCCGGTCTGTGACATAAGCTTCACGGGCAGGTCGTGGGCTCGCTTTCTTCCTATCCCACCTGGTACTTTCGGGGCTTCGTGACTTGATCTTCTTTGGGGTTGCTCAGGTGCTGGCTGGTCAGGTACTACCTGTTCGTCGCCTGGGTGTTTAGAAGAGCTTCCACCTGCAGCATTAGGATTGAAGTCCCCATCAGAAGAGTCGTCGGAGGGGTTCGGAGGTTCGTCGGCTTGCCGCTCCTTGATGACGATCTTGGGGTTAGGCCTCTTCCTTGGCGGGACGTCCTTCAGCTTCCTTGTGCCGTCCACGAACTTCCCCTTCGCCTTCTTTTTCTCTTCCGCTGCCTTTTGTTCCTCCTCTTCCCTCTTCCTCTTTTTGTCTTCCTTCTTCTTTTCCCGGCGTTCATATTTTCTAATGAACCTCGCGAGATCTGCTTCCTCCGTGGCTCCGGACACTGTCGCTGCTCTTAGGTGCTCGAGGATCTCCGTGGGCTGCGTCGGGAATGATCTTCTCTTCTTTCTTTCTTTGCCGGATCTCCCGCTCTATTTCTTCATATGCCTCCCTTGTCTCCTCGTCCATGGAGGTTGGTGATGTTGCCTCGTCCTGCTCCACCTGCTGGTTGAAGACGTCAATCAGATCGGACGTGTCTTGTTCCTCCGAGACGTCTTCCTCGTTCGAAGGCGAACGACCCCCTTTCGCGAGCCTCTTGCGAAGCATCTGTCGAATGATCTCAGCCTCAGTGGCGCTGGTGGTTTCGCCTGGGCGACGCTTCCTGGCGGTCTGTTTGGTTCGGGCCATGCTTTACGGATTGTCAATCGGGTAAGAGCGCCAAAAGATCGCCTAAGTGCGGGAGAGCGGATTTCTAGGGCTGGGACGAGGAAATGAGGGGGGTCTGCATCTATTTATAGCTTGGGAAATTTTAGGCCAAAATTCAAGTTGCTCTATTTAACATGCTAAAGCACCTATTTAATTAACTTTTACACTTATTTCAGACTTTTCCTATTTATTGGTCTCACAGCTTGCGCCTCGCTCAAAGACTAAAGTTTAGTTTTTAGACCAGGCGCGAGCTGTGAGATCTCATACATTTCTAGGTTATTTAGGTAGTTAAAACATGCTATTCTAATTAATTCCTACCTTAGAACTAACCTTACCACGTTACTTTTCTCAAATTCATCATGTTTTGGGGATCTTGGCTCGATGTCTCACGACTTATGCCGCGCCCAAAACTAAAATTTAGTTCTCACATGACCGGTAAGCCGAGACCACCTCACATTGGAAAAATTTTGGGCTTATTCTTTTTGATCTTATCAAATTCCAATTCGCTTAATTGTTACTAGCTTAGCATAACTACAAAAATGAGAAAAATTTTTCCCACTTTTCGAGGCTTGAGGATCCTATCAAGTTAGTACTCATCGGGAGCATGGCCGGTGCTTTGCTCTTGGTCTCCAAGAACATAGCTCGATACCACCGCGGACGCCCCTACTCATATACGGTGCACTCACCATATACAAACAGAGTTCATCCCCATACCAGCTCCATGCTAATATAGGGCCCTCCACATATCACCGCAACCTTGAAGAGTTCCAAAGGGGAAGAATGAAGGGGTCCTTTACCCCGCCTCCCTCGGGGCCTACCTAGGCTGCGGAAGCGTAAACATACATGTCGAAGAGTACATACATCAACATCATATGACCATCACGAAGGATGGTCCTCCACATATCTGCATAGACAAAGATCAAAGACATCACATAGGGAATCCTACCCAAGGCTCGGACTCAAAGGGATGATCGACGGCGGCTTGGGTCTCCGAGTTCATTGCGCATGCCAATTCATGGCACCGGATTTGGGCGGCATAAGAACATGGCATTGGGTTGTCCACTCCATCCGCCCCTCCTATGCACACTTTGCGCGTAGGCTGAAAAGTGTCGGGACCTGATCAGAGCCCACGGGATGCATAGCCGAAGGGGCTATTCCTGGGACTCATCCTCCCAGCTCCGATGGGGCAGGTAGGGATCACTCCCTCCAGAGATCTGCATGCTGACTCAAGGTGACTAGAGGGCCACTTTGCCCAGATTCGACCGAACCCACCGGAAAGTGTACACCACTTCACGGTGTCGAGTCCATGCCTTACCCGCACTTCGGTGGTAAGCCATTAGACCTAGTCACAATGATCCCCGGTAGGCCTTACACACCCGGAGGGATCGCTTCAAGAGTCGGGACATGAACCTCCTTCTTAGCCAGTCTGGCCCCTTCACCCACAACCAGGTGTGGTTCTTGTACACAGGCCGAATTTACAGTGTGCTAGAGAGGCTACTCTAGGAGCATCAACTACAAAGCCTTAGGGCCTCTACCCCCCTTCCCAATACAAGGAGTTCACAGAGATACATCATCCATAGATATCATAGAAGAACTAAAGAACTAGATCTAATCTATATCATAGAGTTAGGTTCTTTAGTTAGTGTCTAAGATCTAAAGATCTAGATAGCTGCTATGGGCAATTTAATAGTCTAAGCTTACTGGTTCTATGACTAGAAGACGGTTTAAGCTATTAGATTGACCAAATACCTTGGGGGGCTCCTCCTGACCTGAGTTCAACCATCCCACTGAGCTGATCGAATTCAGGAAAACTGATGGTGCGATTCGCTTGGGCAGCGTCTGGGAGGCGGTTTTGGCTCCTGGGGCAGTCAAAACAGAGCTCTAAAACCCTATGGACGAAAACTAGCAAGTTAGGGTTTTCCTACCCTAAATAGACATGGGGTTAGGGCTAGGGTTTCCAATTAGCCCTTTTTGGCATGTGGGATAATTGGAAAGGGCCCACTTGCCATTAATGGCTAGGTGGCAAAATATGCCTACATGGAAAAGTGTGCCCACATTAATGTGCATATGTGCACATTAATAACATGTGAACATACCTAGCAAGTTGCCCCTAGGGCTACTTACCTGGCTATCCGTCGGCGTACACGTCGGTCGGAGTGGCGTGTACGCGTGACGAGACAGTACAGTATACGTCTGTGCTGGGACGTCACACTAATTTTGACAGCGTTTCGCTAAATTGCTGCCAGCAGACTTCTAGATGAAGAAATAAGGCCTCCAAATAGGTCTGGCGAGAGAGACGTCTATAGAATTATGGAGTTCCTTTAGTTCAAGTCCCCATCAGAAACTTTCTGTCACAGGAGGCCGAGACGATTCATCTACCGGACCTGTGTACGTCTCCAAGAATCATGAACCGTATGAAAAAATAGGGCATTTTGGTAAATCTAAAAAATACAAGGGCATTTTGGCAAATACACGAAAATATAAGGGCGTTTTTTAAATTTTCCCTAAATTAAATAGTGTTAGGGAAACATGGGAACTGTAAATTAAATACACTGTTCAATGCTAGGGAAAATTTTAGAGCTCACAAGAAAATCTTTTAATGTTTTTATAAAACGTCTGATTGGGCTATTTCTAGTTTTCAAGCAGAAATTTATATCGTCCTTATATAAAAATATATGAATATCTTCCGGAAGTTTCCTGCCATGTACTATCTCAACGGGAGAACTTCTGTTGTCAACCTTATGTATCTCGGAGTTCTTTAATTAAATATTTGTTCAATCCATTTTTCCTTGTTCTAGTTTTTGTGATTTATCCAAGATGATATTTACATTAGATAGATAACATTTGCAAATGTTGTTTTCGAACTCTTTTGTTAGAAAAAAAAACAAAAAAATAAACTAGCAGTAATGCGGGCTTGGGGCAAAATCTTGGGTGGGGTTTTGTGGGAGGGAGTGAAAAGGGAAAATGGAGGGAAATGATAGTCGATGTGCCATTAACTACTGACATCTCGTAAGTTTCTACATTTGTTCTCAACCTTGAGAGGGTTGAAAGACTTCTTTTTTAAAACAAAAGTGCATATGTGAATGAATAGACATTGATGTAGATCATATACGGATTTTTATTTATGTGCCAATTAAACCCACAAAAGTTTATTGACTACAAGGAAATTAATCTTTTGATGACAAATGTTTGTTAACAAGATACATGTGTAAGGGAAGGGACTCTTAGAACATATATTGAATAGTGTTGTGGATTATATTTGATAGGATTTAAAGCACTTCTGTTTTGCACAAATGTTTAGGCATCTAGAAATATACATGTCTTTCCACATAGGACTACTTTGCCACCCTATATAGATGGCTACACCGAAAACAAATTTATGATGAAGCCTAACGTGATTCTAATCATTGGGCACTAGTTTTGCGCGAGAAAGTAACTCCAATATTGCTATCTTCACACGGTGCAATAACCATGAAGAAAAACCCATATCTCCATACTTTACTTTGGCACCAATCTAGCATTGAATTAGTTCAGGCAACCCTCAAACTTTGTCAAATCCTGCCATGAGCTTCTGGCAATTCAGGATGAGTTGTCCCCCTCGGACGGATGGGCTCTACAGGTTCCAGGGGACGATTGGGGCAAGATTTGGAGATGGGTGTGGAATTCAATTTCGCCTCCTAAGACTCGCACGTTATCATGGCAGATAGTGCACCGCTCTTTAAGGGTGAACACGTGGGGTCACAGGATAAAACCATTTATCAGTGAATTATGTCCTATGCGTGGCATCCGTGCTGAGACCCTGGAACACTGCATGTTCTTGTGCACATAGCTTCAGCCTATATGGCATTGGGTCCAATGCTTATTTCACACCTCTTCCCGTAGTCAAGAGGTTCTTCTGGGGATATCCTAGTAGGTTTACAATAATACACAAAACTGTAGGAGAAGGTTTAAAAGGGGGCATTGGTATGGCTGCAGTGGCGATGACCAAGCGCGAGGTTATGGTGAATCAAGCTCTAACCGTCACTTTTTTCTTAAAGTTCAATTGTTTTTTCAATTTTTTTTTAATAACAAAATTTAATACGGCAGAAATATACGTGTATTTTTATACGCATTTTTATACGGGGGGTGTGATGGGAAAAGTACGCGTTTCTTTTCAAATTCTGAGTCGCTACATCCGGGTTACCTAGAAAAAGTTATGGCCCTTGGAAACAAGAGGCCTCCTTTCCTCCAAGAACTTAACATACTTAAATAATAATAACTCACACCTTCATACCAGTCTACCAAAATCATGCTCTAATACCTATACGATGCTCCCATCATACAAATATGGGGAATTCCCCTCCCCTGACGACTACATCACCATGGGAAGGCCCTCCGTCTAACTCGGACCACTTGGGATGGCCAAGTGCCCAGGTGAGGAACACGGAGGTGTCATTCATCCCACGTCCTCTATAGAAATCCTATACGGCGGAAGCGTACATACATGTTAGCACACAGCAATCATGCTCGAAATAATATACCATCACAACGTGTGGCCCATCCATCATCATATAAATAGCGAATACAAGTACAAGATACATAAAAAATATACAATAAATAAGGGCTCTACCCGGGCAATGCAAGAGGAAAAGTATAATTGTTTTGGTCTAGAAATACAACCAACCATATAGTAGCCGCCACTTGTAATGTAACCTCCACTTGTTGGTCCTAAGGTTGAATTGTCACTGCACCCCTAGCTCTTTGAGATGCCATCCATTTAAGCACTATCTATCTATCTATCTATCTATCTATCTATCTATCTATCTATCTATCTATCTATCTATCTATCTATCTATCTATCTATCTATCTATATCTATCTATCTATCTATCTATCTATCTATCTATCTATCTATCTATCTATCTATCTATCTATCTATCTATCTATCTATCTATCTATCTAGGACTCAAACGTACCCAAACTATTGTTACTAATAAAGGCATGCATAGATGCTCTTCTTACTGTGTCACTTCTTAATCCATGCCCTATTCCCATTTTTTAACACTTCAATTAAATCATGCACCCATGACTTTTGTCTCTTGCTACATGGGTCCAAGGTATCATCACTACATCCTCTGCTTGCAGCTGCACAGCAGCAACATACTTATTCATGAACTGGTGGAAGTTGTGCTTTAAGATAAGCTACTGCTATAAACACTGCAAGTTTTGCTTATAATAACATCTGTTGCAATATTTCCTCTCTTATTCATGGAAGAAATGACCAGGAATGACTGAACATGAACAGGAATTTTGCTTGACAACAGTTGTGAATGTCTTCGCTAAATGCTGAAACAATTAGAAAAATGTCAAATCATTAACTATGTAGCAAGCACCACCTGTACCATCTAAAATACGATGCGAATACCATAAAACTCGATCCAACAGGCTGCTCTTGCAAGAAAGCACCGAAGCAATCTTTGGTGGGAGAAAGATGAATTTCATATTATTGAAATCTTAAAGGAAAACATGAGCATTTACCTAAAACATAAGCCCCTTATAGGGCAAGATTTTGATGAAGCATGTGTCCCATACTTATTTGGACCAAGGAAGAATAAATGAAGGGAGGAAGGACCAAGGTGAGAAGGGACCTTTGATTAAGCAAATTGTTAAAAAGCAAAGATTACCATGAAACTTCTGAATACCGACCTGCACGAAAAGCCATGGCCAAATCTGTGTCCATTTCGGATTCCTTTTAAAAATACTTCGGTCTTTCAATTAATACCAAGAACTTTTTTGATAAGTCAGAATCTCCAGATATGTATCTGGATTTCATCATTAAAATCGATCTACCAAATAAAGGTTTGCCTGCATCATCTATCTATCTATCTATCATCTCCAAGACTCGTCTTGCCAAAATCCTCTAGGGGAGGTGCCCATAAAGCGTCCACTTAAGGGTAAAAATTATATTATGATGGGTTTAATTCGTTTTAATCATCTATTTTGATATACATAATAAAATTTCAAAGTTTAGCTTTCAATTTCAAAGTCTCTCCTATGAGAGGAAAAAAGGGAGAGAGAAAGAGAAGACATAGGAGAGAGAAAGAAGAGAGGGGAGAGAGAAGAGAGAGAGAGAGGGGAGAGAGAGAGAGGAGAGAGAGAAGAGAGGGAAGAGAGATAGAAGAGAAGAGAGAGAGAGGAGAGAGGAGAAAGAGAGGAGAGAGGAGAAAAAGAGGAGAGAAGAGAGAGAAGAGATAAAGGGGAGAGAGAGATAGAGAGAGAGGGAGGGAAGAGAGAGAGAGAGAGGAATAGAAAAGAAAGAGAAAGATAGAGAGAGAGGGGAGAAATAGAGAGAGAGGAGAGAGATAGGAGAGAGAGGAAGGGGAGAGAGAAAGAGGGAGAGGGAGAGAGAAAGAAGAGAGAGGAAAGAGAAGAGAGATAGAGGGGAGAGAGAGAGAGAGAGGAGAGAGAGAAGAGAGGGAAAAGAGACAGAAGAGAGGAGAGAGAGAGGAGACAGACAGAGAGGAGAGAGGAGAGAGAAGAGAGAGAGAGAGAGAGAGAGAGAAGAGATAGAGAGGGAGAGAGAGAGAAAGATAGAGAGAGAGAGAGAGAGAGAGAGAGATGACCTTCTAGAGTGTTCTAGAATAAAGCTAGAGAGAGAAGAGGGAAAGATAGAGGGGGAGAGAGATGAGAGAGAGAAAGGAGAGAGGAGAGAGGGAGAGAGACAGGGAGGAGATAGAAGAGAGAGAGAGAGAAGAGACATGGGAGAGAGACAGAGAGGGGAAAAAAGAGAGAGGAGAGAGAAGAGAGAGAGGAGAGCTGAAAGAGAGAGAGGGGAAGAAGAGAGAGAAGAGAGAAGAGAAAAAGGAGAGAGGGAAGAGAGAGGAGAGAGAAGAGAGAGGAGGGAGAAGAGAAAGAGAGAGAGGAATAGAAAAGAGAGAAAAATAGAGAGAGAGGGGAAAAATAGAGAGAGAGGAGAGAGATAGGAGAGAGAGAAGGAAAAAAGGGGAAAGAGAGAAGAGAGAAGGGGGGGAGAGAGAGAGAAAGGAGAGAGAGAGAGAGGGAGAGAGAGGAGAGAGAGGGGATGAAGAGAGAGGAGAGAGAAGAGGAATAGAGGGAGAGGAGAGAGAGAGAGAAGAGAGAAAGAGAGAGACAAAGAGAGAGGAAAGAGAAAGAGAGGACGGAGAAGAGAGAGAGGACAACAGAGAGGGGACAGAGAGGGGAGAGAAATGAGAGAGGGCAGAGACATGAGAGAGAGAGAGAGAGGAGAGAGAAGAGACAGGAGGAAGAAGAGAGAGAAAGGGGGATAGAAAAGAGAAAGAAAGATAGAGAGAGAGGGGAGAAATAGGGAAAGAGGAGAGAGATAGGAGACAGAGAAGGACAAAAGGGGGGAGAGAGAGAGGAGAGAAGAGAGAGAGAGAGAGGAAGAAGAGAGAGAGGAGGAGCAGATAGAGAGGAGAGAGAATAGAGAGTAGAGAGAGAAGGAGATAGAGAGCAGAGAAAGGAGAGAGAGGAGAGAGAGATGCTAGAAAAGGGAAGGGGCTCAGTCAAAAGTGTTAATGGGGTCCAAATCGAGGCGAGGCCGGCCGGAGGCCGGTCGAGTCGAGGAATACTACAAAAAGAAGGGCATGGGTTGGTCCAGATCGAGGCGAGGCCGGCCAGAGGCCGGCCGAGCCGAGGAATGGTGACGGCCGGGCCCTTTTCTAGTAGTATTATGTTTTAGTCGAGACTGCTTCACCAAATTTGAATTATCAACCTGGCGATTGAACCGGCCTTATGGTAACCGACAATCCACCTGGAATTTTGAAACAGAGCTAGATGATATCAGATGCTTGTAAACTCGAACCCCTTTGATTTCAAAAATGCAAACAGATCTTCCTTGTCGCATTGAAGATCAAATATTGCATCTTCAAGCAGCCTTTCGATCTTAATTCCATCTCTCAATCTATCATTCTGCTCCGGATTTTTCTACCAAATTGCTTCTCACACTCGATCCCATCCTTCTGCATTTATCTAGAATTGGATAGGTCCAATAAATCAGATGAAACAACAAAGTTTCAATCAATTCTCATTATTCCAAGGAAGAAAAACGAACCGAGGCATAGAAAGACCACGTGCAATAGCTCTTGGATAGCTTGAACATAGATTGAAGCTTGTATATTGATCTGGACCATTGTTGGAGTAATGTTTCTCTTCGATTCAAAGGAAGATAAGTTCTAAGTCAGAATTGTAACAGAACTGGGCAGCATAAAAATGAGAGTCTACGCTACTGACCATAAACGTAAAGAACAGTTAGGTGTTGTTCTGCCCTCTCGTCCAACCCTATGCCGCCACGTGGCAATTTTTAAGGGACATTCATTTTCGGGGAAGTACAATAACAAAATTACTCATTGTTTTTTGTGGTGATTGCCAGCCGTCGGATGGCTGACACGTGGCACAGAACAACACCTATTTGTCCTTCACGTTATAGGGAAGCCCATTTAGTGGGCTTTCCTGCTGTCTCCCGCGCGGAGCCCTGTTTCCACAGCAGGAAAGCCCACTAAATGGGCTTTCCTATATACAGAAATAGAGAAACAAAAGAACATCATGCAATTACAATACACGTCTAGTTTAACTTCAGATGTACTTGCTTGGATGTCTTCAATTTTCCGCTAGTGCCAACAACTACCACAATCAGAAGTTCGCAGTTCTCCAAATTCGAAACTTTTTGGATAGTTCTCTTCACTTCTCCAGAAGTTCGCAAAATATTTGAAGAATTTCATCAGATTTAAGAAGTCTTGACAATTACCTCACTCTTTCAATAACAAACTATTAAGATTGTTAAAGATAGGGGGTTAAATTCTATATAGGCTCTTCCAAATATTTTAACGTTGTATTTTTATATCTAATATCATATATGAATTAGTGTTAAACTAACCTAACATCCCATGCAAACTAATCTTAATGGGACTGGTGGGAACTCAGTAGAGTTTACATCAAACATGGTGTGGAATAACTAAAATATGAATAGCTTTATCACAATCTTCTTTCTTTGGTTGTTTCTGTTCCAAATGAGTGCATGCAACAGCGAACCTCCAAGTGCCTAGAATGTGGTCATTTCATAACATCACTTCCATGACTGCGGAATTATATTATCTCTATTCCTCAATAGTATTTGCCATGTCCTGTTGATGAGCACACCTTCAACCTGTTGCTAACATCCTGTGATTGTACTGTGTGGTCATCCAATCTATTAGCATAAATGCTTGACATCTAATTAGATATAGGGGAGGAATTCAATAAAAGAATTTGTTCAAAGCAGTGGCTCCCAACTTCCAAACCACCATGAACTTTGCATGCATTCAGCAAACTAGTCCAGGCCATAACAATTAGTTGTTAAATTATTTTGGAGTAGGTTCTCTGCCCTATTTAGGAATCCTGCATGGCCCAAAAGGTCAGCGAAACAAACGTTATAGAATGCAAATGGCACAATACCGCAATAATCTTTCATATATTTTAGGTACCAATGGTCTTCATCCATTATGCAATCAGAATACTGCTAAATGACACTTCATCTGGCTTTATACCCTCTTGTTGCATCCTTACAAAGCATTTTAGGGCCAAAATACCATCTCCATATTGTGCATATCCTCTAATAATTGCACCCCTGGTAATGAAATTTTATAGCTGTCTCCACGGCCATAATGGAAGATTCACCCTCTTCCTACGCCGGGATATTAGCCATGCATCCATGTAGATAGGTGGGGTGGTCACCATATAACCAAAATTTATTAAATAATTAAAATGGTACTAACGTAGTATCGACCTGCAGGCCAATAGAGTGCTCCGGAGGGCAAGGAGGTCGAGCTACGAAGACTTGCAACACAAATTTTGTTGGAATGTGTTGCAAGGAACGAAGAGTACCTCGAACAATAATAATAGATATGAAATGTTGAAATTTTGTCTAACTTAATGTCATAATAACTGAGATAGTGAATAACTTGTTTAATGATGTTATGAATTGATAAGTATTCCATAGTATGATGACGTAATAATGTCCTAAAAATATTACCTTAAGGTAATCTTGGTAAATGTATAACTATTATATTGTATGCATCACGTTGATTGCAGATTGCAGGTTAGAAAGATCCCAAGGTGGGGAGACCCACGATGCTGCGGACAGCATCATTTCAAGGTGGGGAGAATGTGACGTTCCAAAGACGAAAGATATGGTCCCGAACGATATTGTACTTTGCCACACGCCAGACGCGCCCTCCAACCGACGCGTGTCTGTGACGGATAGCCGTGTAAGTAGCCCTAGGGGCAACTTGCTAGGTATGTTCACATGTTATTAATGTGCACATATGCACATTAATGTGGGCACACTTTTCCATGTAGGCATATTTTGCCACCTAGCCATTAATGGCAAGTGGGCCCTTTCCAATTATCCCACATGCCAAAAAGGGCTAATTGGAAACCCTAGCCCTAACCCCATGTCTATTTAGGGTAGGGTAGGAAACCCTAACTTGCTAGTTTTTAGCCCATAGGGTTTTAGAGCTCTGTTTTGACTCCGCCCAGAGCCAAAACCGCCTCCCGTGACGCCCTGCCCAATCGCACCATCGGTTTTCTCAAATTGATCAGCTCAATGGGATGGTTGAACTCGGTCGAGGAGCCCCCAAGGATCGTATTTGGTCAATCTAATAGCTTAAACCGCCTTCTAGTCATAGAACCAAAGAAGCTTAGACTATTAAATTGCCCATAGCAGCCTATCTAGATCTTTAGATCTTAGACACTAACTAAAGAACCTAACTCTATGATATAGATTAGATCTAGTTCTTTAGTTCTTCTATGATATCTATGGATGATGTATCTCTGTGAACTCCTTGTATTGGGAAGGGGGGTAGAGGCCCTAAGGCTTTGTAGTTGATGCTCCTAGAGTAGCCTCTCTAGCACACCGTAAATTCGCCCAGGTACAAGAACCACACACTGGTTGTGGGTGAAGGGGCCGACCGGCTAAGAAGGAGGTTCATGTCCCGACTCTTGAACGATCCCTCCGTGTGTAAGGCCTACCGTGGATCATTGTGACTAGGTCTAATGGCTTACCACCGAAAGTGGTGGTAGGCATGGACTCGACACCGCGTGAAGTGGTGTACACTTTCCGTGGGTTCACAATACGGCAAAGGGGCCCTCTAGTCACCTTGAGTCGGCATGCGTATCTCCTCGAGGGAGTGATCCCCCGCCCCATCTGAATCGGGAGGATGAGTCCCAGAATAGCCCCTTCGGCTATGCATCCCGGGCGGCTACTGATGTCCCGACACTTTTCAGCCCTACTCGCAAAGTGTGCAATGGGAGGGGCGGATGGAGTGGACAACCCAATGCCATGTTCTTATGCCAGCCAAATCCAAAGGCCATGAATTACATGCCTCCAATGAACTCGAGACCCAAGCCGTCATCCCCCTTTGAGTCCGAGCCTTGGGTAGGATTCCCTATGTGATGTGCTGATCTTTGTCTATGCAGATATGTGGAGGACCATCCTTCGTGATGGTCATATGATGTTGATGTATGTACTACTGACATGTATGTTTACGCTTCCGCAGCTAGGTAGGCCCTGAGGGAGACAGGGTAAAGGACCCCTTCATTCTTCCCACTGGAACTCTTCAAGGTTGCAGTGATACGTGGAGGGCCCTATATTAGCATGGAGCTGGTATGGGGGATGAACTCCTGTTTGTATATGGTGAGTGCACCGTATATGAGTAGGGGACGTCACAATTAGGGATCTTGATTGAGCCAGATTATTATACAGAAGCCTAGGTTTGAACAATTTATTCCAGATTTGAGACAAAAAATTCTGTTGCTTATTTCTATGGAAATAAAATAGAATGTCATAAGTGCTTATCTTCTGCACCCAAATTATATCTGTTTTCTGGATATGGAGGCTCTGGATTGTGTATTATTTGTGCATAGAATACTACGCCTCTATGTCAAAGATCTATATATCCTTCGATTGTGCGCATGGCAGCAGATAAGGTGATGTCGATTCCCAGAATAAAACTTAGTTCCAACGATTATAGTTGTTCCATCTTTAACGGATTTGTACAAGGCAATCAATCAATTACAAATAGCCATATACAGAAGATCTACAAACAGGAAATCTTTGAAACCAGAGAGAAGAATCAGTCATGAATCTCTGCCATAAATGCTTTTACAAGGATGATCAGTAGGAGGGAATTGGGCAGGAAGATGAGCTTGCTATGGCCAAAAACAGAAGGCTGTGAAAGTTTTTGAATTAAGGGCATTTTGATGAATTCTAGAAATATAGGGGCATTTTGACAAATATTAGAAAATACAAGGGCATTTTTAAAATTTTCCCTTTAATTTACAGTTCACATGTGGGCAAATGGAAAAGGGATTTTGGATTTGGAGGAGGAGAAAAGTGGAACAATTGGTAAGAAGAGATGGCAGCCATAAGGAGTCCAAGAAAAGTAGCGAGCCACCAATGGGCCAAACCTATGGCATATTCCACACAGAAGTGGTTGAAATATACACAAACAGGTTTCCACATCACATCGTCGGCTCCTTTCTCTGCCAGATAACCTATTTCCACAGCAACGGCCCCAGCGCTCACCATCAGGTACGCCATTACCTGCCAAATGCACCATATTTTTTTATGTTCTGTTTCTACATTTTCTTCAATATCTTCCACATTTGCTTCAATATCTTGCTTGATCTGTTCTAGCGTTTTTCCGTTCTTTTTAGGTCAGATTTTCTCTTCTGTCAGTTGTTCTAATTCGGAGAAGAATTTACCTGGTCCGTCATAAAGGTAGGCCAGTTCCTCCATCGCCCTTTCGCTGTAAGATTTCTTCCAAATAGTGATAGAATATCCAGAACTAACTGCACAAAGTAGTAGATTGCAGCTGCTGCCATGACAGCCACATAGAATCTGATGTATATTCAAACTATAAGATGCAGGATTGATTATATACCCCCGACAGAGGATTTGCAGTACATCAACATTAATGCAGATGATAATATGCTGTAATCTCTTTCAGTGTTTTATAGATGATAGCACCATTTGGCCTTTATTCTGCACTTTAGAGATGGTACAATAATCATGAAATAAATGAGCCAGAGCTTTCAATGTTTTTATGCATGATGGCACATTTTGGCCTTTATTCTGAACTTTTGAGATGGTACAATAATCATGAAATAAATGAACCCGAGCTATAGTTCCTTTCTGCCTCTTAATAGTACTGAATGTTTATGATAAGTCACCTATATAGTACTTTTTTGATAATGAACCATAAGGTAAATATCAAAACAATCTACTGATCTGCAATTTCTTACTATCAAATTCAATGTGTGATGAAATCTGCCTTGAACTTTGTTAAGGAACTTACTTAAGAGATGGAATCAGCTTGTAGCTTGCAGTTTTTGCCACCATGGGAGAACCAATAGGTATTTGTGGGGAAAAAACCGAGGCATCAATGTTGGATGACTCCTTGTCTTCAACTAGCAAGGCTAGTGCAGTTAGGGAAAGCAGTAGTATTGCAGTCCTAAAGATTGGCAGGAAAATCTTAAAACCTTTGGAGCTAAGAAATTGAGCTGCTCCTGGAGGAAGAACATCTCCATCCATAGCTTGGAATCTGATAAAGAAGAGCTTGTGATGCATTATTTATTTTGTACTAATAACCCTGGTACCATGGTCCATGTGGGACCTAACTACTGCAATTGTCTTCTTGACAATCAAGTAAGAAGGCAAAGCGCGTTAGAAATTTCATATAACCTTTTCTAACAAACTCTGGTGCCCTTTTTCTGGACCCTAAATTCCTTTCTAAAGAGAATATGAAGATTTATATATTGACATGCTTCTTAAAAGCATCCCTCAAAAGACTAAACTAGATTATGGATTTGGATAATGCATTGCAATGGATGAGAATGCTTGAAGGATATGTTTGAAAGTTAATACCGGTAAAATGTTGGGTTCCTTATGAACATAGAAACCACTGAATTTGATTATGTAATATGATTGAAGTTTGTTGAGTATGATAACGATGGTCAAGGTGAAGAATTTCTTTAATTGTTCAAGAATGCTAATATGATGTGAATGTTTGTATAAAACAAATCCAAGAGCTAGTTGTTCATCCTAGTACATTCTGAAATTTAAAAGTGGCATCATTGTATCAATTGGGATTAATGGAGGAGTTGATTGTGACCCTTCACCCCCACTAGGTTGAACAAAAGACATGATATTTGGTGAGATATTCCTACCTTTTTGTTTTTTAATGCCTTCGTGATGAAAGAGGCATTGGTGGAGGCCTACATTGTGAGAACGATATATATACCTAGACGTGTATGCCAGGCTTTGAAAATTGGTTAAGGGCTACGTGTATGCTTTGAAAATTGGTTAAGGGCTACGTGTATGCCTGACATTGAAGATTGGTTAAGGGCTACAGTGTGAGAATGTCCCTCCCTCCCCCCCCCTCCCCAAAAAAAAAAAAGTAACAAAAAATGTAGTGCCATGCTTTATCAATCGTGCGTTATGTAATAGGGAATCTTCACCCCGAGAAAATTCTGTTGAGGAAATTCTGAGGCGGCTCCCGCCAGATGAGGCGGTGCACGAGCGGCGGAGCTGCGAGTGTGCCGTCGAGTCTGGCGGCGTCGCCGAAGAATATTCTGAGGCATAATTTTCAAGGGGTGAAGATTCCCTTACGTAATATCACGCCTAGGCAGAATTACGAACTGGAAAAATTCCCCCTAAAACAAAATCCTGAACAGCTACAGTGGCTATATGGCCGAATTTTTTTCCCATGCCGGATATCCAGTTGCCGGAGCCAGGATGCTTCAGGTTCTCCATACTTCAGTTGTCCATGCTTTCGCAATGTCTTACTTGAACAGTTGTGCACCCAGTTGAGTAGCTTCAAATTTTGCGTTAGCTCCATAAGCTTGAATTGTAAGATCCGGAACAGACAAGCTCCATAGCTTGAATGGCCGGAACCGGCTCCATAGCTCGAATTATTAGCTCCATAAACTCGAATTATAAGAATCGTGAAAGGAGGGAATCGATGGCACAAAGTATCACAGAAAAAAAAGCAAAACTTAAGGAACGGATTGGCAGCAGAGCATCACTGTAGCAAAAGACAATGCATAACTGTCGCACAAAACTGTGCCATAGTCTGCCACTAGCCAAAACTGTCGCACAAAACTCTGGCGGCGCCGCCATAGACGGGCGGAGAAAGAATTGCGCGAAGTAAAATAGAATAGAATAGAATATGATTTTATCGTCCACGGAGACCAACTGGCCTATGGGACCCAAGTACAAAGAGAGAGCGCAAAGCGATATTACTACGATTAAAAACCCCGCCAAGGGTTTTTTGGGAAAAACCTTAGTAGCAATAAGGATCTTTGACATACCGCATAATTATATACATAATCACAAGTACGCACTTGAGGTTAATGTCGGACGGGGGGCATAACCGAACCACAGATCCATTACCTCCATCCCAACAAGCCTACAGAGGTAGCTTCGAGGCTCATGCAAGGCCCGATGGGGCACAACTAACTTAGAGCATCTAGAGGCGGATATGCTCGTCTGGCCGGACGAGCCACGAGGGCGTGACTTTCATCCTCAATGGCGCGCTGACAACACCGGCCGCACTCTACGTCCTCACGCAGCGGCTCGAATCCATCTCCCTCTGTCTCAATGCGGGAGGTGGTGTGCACTGTCTTGAATGGAAGCAATCACCCCGCGCTTTTCATGGGTAGATGGGTGCGCGGTAGTGGTGTGGGCCCCTCGTGAGCATGGGATTAACCTGGCGTCGATAATTTGCCACCTTGACATGTGACAGGCCTCTGCATCCCAAAGCTTGGCCATGAAGCAAGCATCCAATCTTTAGCTTCAAGGCGGTAGCGTTCCTTCGGTGTATGCACTAGTCCACATCCGTGTGCCTGCACATTCCATAGCGAGAACCACTGGGCTTGCTTGTCTTTCCAAAGAAGGCTTTGAGTCATTGCGGGCCCATCGCCACCGCCAAAGCAAGGTTGGGCTTCTTCATCCATAGCCACCACCTTACGGAAGTAAATAATGTGACGCCGTTCAGCCTGACCCTCTGTAATGGAAGGAAGCCCGTCTCTGGAGCAAGATCCGATATGGGACCGTGGATTTCACTCCCGTGCCCGGCCAAGAAGGCCTTCGTACTGCTCTAGATCGTTCCAAGTGGTGAGGGATATCACTGCCCCCCCCACACCCCCCCCATAGAGGAGGACCCGGTTCAACCAAGGCCCCGAACAAGTGTGCTGGTGACCCCATGCATACAGACTCTGCGCCTTGTGACTGTTGTTTTGCATTGCATCTGGGGCTTCCCACTGCGGTGACCCGTAACGATGGATGCATCCCAAAGTGTGTGGTAGTAGAAAACTCAATGCCCAAATACTTATAAGATCGAGCCACCTCCACTACCACCTCGGTAAGTGAATGAGGGAAGGCGTGGGTGCCGGATGATGGGACCAAAGAAGCACCCTTGTCTTGGCCAAGTTAACTCTCATGTCGGTGAATTGGCAGAAAGTGTCCAAAGCATCCGTGGCGTTGCATGTCCTCCGGGTATATGCGAGCAGCGTCAACATCATCGGCATATATGAGTTGCGGATTATGTGGTGCATCAACCGAAAGTGCCTCCCCTCTCCCGTGCTCAGCCTAGCCATTCTTCTAGCTGGTCAATGTACAAGCCGAAGAGTGGGGGATAGAGGGGCAGCCTCCGGCGCACCCAATGCTACTAACAACAGGCTCCCCCGACAGTGTGAGACGACCAGAGCAAGCCTCGTATAGTTTGTATATAACATTCTGCAAGTCGACGGGGGTCCCCAGCTGTCTCAATCTGTCCCACAACTTATCCCGAGGCACTGTGTCAAAAGCCTTTGCAAAATCCACAAAGCAACAGTACAGATTCTGGCGTTGATTCCGGCTATCCTCTATGAGTGTTCGCAGAGTGAAGATATGGTCAATAGTAGAATGCCGGGTGAAGATATTGCAGTAATTTTGCCTAGGCGTTATTACGTTAGATATGTGATATTTCTAGATGCACTTTATTTTACATATGTGGAGTTCTAGCCTAGATGCCTTGACAATTGGGGTTTTAAATTATGTGGAGTCCTGGATAGCCAAGTTGTAAATTGGTGGCATGCGATGTGTAATTGTTATATATGCAATATGGGCTTTTGCATGTTGAATGCATGCATTTCAATGTAGATTTGCAAATTTTTTCCTAAAGAAAATAAAAAAGTAATTACAATATAATGAGAGCAAATATATAAGTGCATTTGACTACACATGATACGATAATACAGATGATGCAATGGACATCGCCAATTGTCCTGGGGATGAAGAGCATTACGAGGAGACAACTCGCTCTCATTCCTCCTATAGATGGCAGTCAGCCTTGCTTTGAAGATTATATTCTTCTAGACTAGATATTCAGGACCATGGCTTTTGATATTGGATATGGCTTTTGATATTGGATAGTAAGAGTTCTTGTGTTCTTCATCTTCTGCTATATTTCGACTTGCGTAATTGGCTGAGTCTTGTGTTGTAGGTTCCCATGTTGAATGTTGAGAGTCGAGCAAATGTTGAGAGTGGAGAGAACGAACGAGAGAGGGATGTCTCTCCTCTAGCTCCGTTCTCAACATTTGTTTCTTTGGACGTTGCTTTAAATCATGTTAATAAGCATGTTAGTTCACTAATGGCATTGATTAAAGCATACTTATTAGGATATTGAATTATTTTGGTAGAGGTTTGAGTCCCGATATTTCATATTCCAAAACCTTAGAGGAACTTATATTTCATGTTCCAAAACCTTAGGTGACTCTGTATTTCATATCTCAAAATCACCTAGAAGCCCTAATATACGGTCTGGGCCGTAGGATGGACGGATTTGATGATTGAGATAGTCTAGGATGCACCTCGTTTAGATTATATAGCAAAACCTTAGCATTATGGATTTTATAGGTGACGTTAATAGGTGATATTATATTTGATGTTATACATGATGTTATAGTGGATATGTAGATGACATTGTATTTGATGTTAAAGTTGATGTTGGCACTAGCACTATAAGTGACAAAGGGGCTGACATTATATGTGATAATCTCATGGCTACTTTTGTGTCATTGGACTATGTCACCTAGAATCATTTGTTAAAAACATTTGAGTTGCAAATCTAGTCCAAATATTGACACAATCAATGACACTAATTGATCCCTTCTCTTGTGGACATCTTGCAACGCTTTCCCAAATATTAGGCCAACAAATCTTGACTTTGAAGAAATAGATAATTTCAGCCGAGACCACCATACTTTATCTTATGAGTTATTTCCTCCCAAGGGATCAAATTGAAAACTATGCCAATATAGCCTCTGTGCATCTTTCAATCAAGCTAAAAGATGGTTCTAATGCCAGCTACGTAAATGTTATCACTAAGATCATTCAACTTCCTTTTAATTCTAGTAACTATAGGCAATGTATCTTAGATCTAAGTGGCCAAAGGAACATCAAAATGATGTACGCATTTACATGGCACATGCATTTAGATTTAAAAAAGGTTAAAGAAATGAATAACATTGTTTATTTATCATGTGATAAGGTATTTTTAACATTTGTTTGTTTTGTACAAGCTTCCAGTTGTAATTTGCTTATTCATATAATGTGAAAGTGACTCTTCATCACATGGTAAGTTAATATATCTTATATCTTGTAGAATATACATAATAAGAAGCAAGCAACATTTTTTGAAGAACCTAAAGAAATTAGTTATGTCACGAAGTTGTCAATACAAGATTGGATGAATATTTTAAGGCATTGTTTTTAAACTTGTTGAATGCCAAAAACTTTGGGTAAGAGTATAAATACCTTTAGATGGTACTGTCTAACTGCTTTTCCTTCCATCAACCAAAATCACCCAATAAAATTATATAAAGAATGGTGTCATATAATTGTACTTACAAGAAAAAAAAAAAAGCATCAGGTTGTATAATGGTTTAGTTTTTTATATTGTGGAAACTTCCTATTGTGACACGATAAGAACACAATATACCTTTTCGCACCTAAAATAGTGTGCTGGAGATTGAACAAAAATATCAACGTAATATAATACGATGCAAATTGGTAGGAAAATTGACATTTGCTGATGCTATTTTCTAATCATAATCTACCACCATAAGTTGAGTTAGCCCTATGTTGGCAAGTTCACGCTTATACGTAAACTTCTATTAATCTTGTACGTAAACTTTTTATATATAGAAGTATATTTAAAGTTACTTTTGAACACAATCATTAGGTATATTATGTTATATATATGGATCTTCAAGTTGTTAGACTCCAGAAAAGCAGTGGCTTAAAATAGATCATAGAACATGGAGAGGAAACTATTCAAAGAATCAGGAGCAAAATCGTCATCAGGACTAGGACGAAATACCAGGATGGTCAAGGTTACTTGCGATTTTTGCAATACCAGTGCGGCTACACTCATTTGTTGCCCAGAAGATGCAGCTCTATGTCATGAATGCGACACCAAGCTCCATTCTGCAAATAGTTTGGCAGACAAGCATGAGAGGGTTACCTTAATAGAACAGGAACTACATCACAAGTGTGACACATGTCAGGTGAGGTCTGTTCCATTTGTAGTATTTGATGATAGAGTTGCGTATGGAGTTGTTTGATCAGCCATTTGTTGAGCATTTCATTATGTGATTTGTATTTGTGAAGCGCTTTGATTACTATCTTGAGCTTTTAAATGCAGGATAGAAAGGGACTATTCTTCTGCATGGAACATAGGTCACTTTTATGTCGATCTTGTGATGTCAACATCCACTCTTCCAATGCATTAGTGTCAGCTCATAGACGATTTTTGGTGTCAAGCATCAGCATAGAGGGCTTAAAAGAACCAAGCAATAGTAGCCAAGCTGAAGAGCTCCCTATTGTTGCATCACAGACCTGGGATGTTGGATATATATTCTCTTCTAATTCTCCTCCAATTCATTACCATATTGAAGATAATTATAATGTAATGCCTTAATATTCTACCTCTGCAACTTCTTGTTACTAATGAAAGTTCATTATTGCGTGTTTCTAGGATGGCCAGATTATCACCGATGAATTGTGGAACTTTGAAGCTTAGCATCGACAGCAAGAGCCTAGAGAGTGAAATCACTCGATAGATTTGGAGTAAAGATGTGGTAAAGAATGTGGCAAAAAAATGTAGTTGTTATATGGAACACGAATATAGAGAGGAATGCGGTGTTTGTATATTTATTTGGTTTTAAGCTCTTTTTCTTCTATTCTTCTTTTACATTTTACTTTTTTTCATTTCTGGGAAAGTTTCATTGAGGATTATTTCATTGGTTCACTTTATATGACTATGTTTGAGTCCTGATATTAGAGATAGGTTCAATACTCAGTACACATAAATAAAAATAGCTTTTATATCATATGCTCTGAATAGCACATAAAATGTCAAAAATACATTGAATGATTCACTCTAGAGGCCACATAAACCTTGTGCATGAGGAGGGATTTTTTTTTTCGACCCATATACATAGATGTAGGAGTTAGGGATTTTTAGCCACTATCTAGGGTAGTTGTTTAATGAAAGGGGTTAGTTGCAGCATGGTATGATTCTGGCCAATTGGCGACTTGGCAAATCTTTCAAACAAAATTCTTATTGTCTCGATGGGACAGACCTATTTGGCAAAAGGTTGCTAGTACTCTGCCATTGGTTGCTCCATAGGTTATTGAAGGGTACATGTGGGTTTCCCACCAGAGTGTTCACGAGCATAGGCTGGTGAACTCTATGTATAGGCTGCTTGTCAATGGTAATATCCTTCCGCCATCCACTAAGTGGTCCTTTCAGCTTTCACCTCCTAGTTGGAGACGTATATGGACTTGGGCTTGGGATAAACTACTCCATCCTAAGGTGGCAGTGCTTTGGTGGCAGGTTCTTCACAGATGCCCTCGGGTGAATGTACTAGTCCACAGGTTTGATCCTCGAGTGTCAGCACTCTGCCCACTGTGCAAGCAAAGGGACGAGACTATCGAGCATTGTTTCTTTTTATGTGATCATCTCTAACCTGTTTGGTCTTGGCTGCTTTCTCTTTTTCATGTGACATTGACAAGTCAGCAAGTGCTTCTGGCTATTTATCTGGATACTTGGAATAAGGTGCGGAGCCAAGCATTTCATTTGGCATCCAAATGGTTGTTGTGGTCCATCTTCCTCCTGCAATATTCCTCCAGGATGCACAAGCTAGAATCGCTAAGGCCTACCATTGTTCTTCGCTTGCTCCTGCCAAGCGACAGTTGATATTTGAGTGTGCTGTCTTATGCATAGGCTGGTGGTTCTACTCAGTGGATCATGACTATCCTCTGAGATTTTATTCCCGCCTATGCAGTTGTATCTGGCTTCTGGCTTGGTGTTTCAATAAAGTTTGTCGTTCTTCAAAAAAAAAAAAAAAAAAAAAGCCTCTCAAAAGTTCGTACAAAGGGATGGTTTTGGCCATTCTCTGCACACATAATATATATATTCTTCCAGAAAACATGGGAGCATGCTAGCAGAAGATAATGGATCTGCTAGGATGTCCGCACTACTCATTGTTCAATGAGTGCACAAACAAGTAGAGCCATGATGGTGGCATAGCATGCTACTACAAGACATCCTTGACATTTGCAGTTTCATTACATAAGGTAGATAGGCACAATCATGGGGCACGGGTGCAAAATGCATATAGAGATCTCATTTCCATCACAACATGTTATTTTCGACATGCAGACGACCACATGCATTTAGATGTGGATAGATTGGACTTGTATATCGATCTATATGATGATATTTAGTAGCACAAGCAATTGGACCATATTGTGCTAGTAGGAGAGTTCAATGCATGCATAGCTATTGCTCAATTGACAAAGTCAAGCCTATTGCCTAAAAATATGTTGCAGGTCCAACCAGTGGAGGACCTTTGGCGATGTACTCCAGTTGATACAGGGCGTCCCATGACATGCTTATAAGCAACTGTTCCAGATGTGCAACATCGTCGACTTGATTATTTGCAGTTGTCTAACATAATGGCCGCACTTTTCCTTGTATACTTGTCATCCAGAGAACTAGGATGGGGGATCTAGCATGGTAGATTATGTGCACATGGCCGAGCAAGATCTACATTTACCTCGCACATTTATAGTTGGGCATATACAGTAGAGATGACACCTAATTTTTGAGGTTTATCAGCAAGTCTCTAATTATGCATAGGTGGGTTGTTACACTCAATGGGTTATGATCATCCTCTGGGGCTTTGTTCCCGCCTTTGCTAATGTATCTGTTTCTATTATGGTATTTTAATACAATCTGTCGTTCTTTAAAAAAAAATACACACAATGGAGATGAGAGGTTGATGAGGATCACCAATCCCTCCTCATGATAATAGGTTGGGAATAGCTAAAGCTCCATTAACACCAACTTCCTGGGTCCCTGATCGCTTCGTTTAGATTATGAAAAAATGGAGGCTATGGCTATGCCCAGCTGCTAATAGAGGAGATATAGACCACCATACGCATCCATCTAGCAACAAATAGTTTGATGATAAATGCAAAAATCTGAAATGGTAGCTGATCCCATTCTACGTCTTCAAGCAATTAGGCAGTACAAAGCTTTCATCAAAGGCAAAAAGACAAATTATATTACCAAACACCAATGAGAAATATTTTACCTTCTTGACTGCCAACTCAGGATATTAGTGATTATGTGGAAGCGTTAAGAAGGGAAATGGACACGTCACTAATCAGCGCCAATTTTCTTGAATTTTTTGTCCCATATGATTCAAACATTTTCTTGATCTCACCCACCCGAGAATTTTCCTTTTGATCCGAATTTGCTCTCTTCATCTTGCTGGCCCTGTAGAGGCCCAGCAATTATCCTCTTCATCATCTGATTTCCTTTGTATGGATACTAAATTTTTTACAATCTTGAAGCAGGAAGACAGAATTTTGCGTGGTTTTCTTTTTGGAGCTCATTCTACTCTTTGGGAATCGCTAGTTCTCCATCAATACTTTCTTGATTCCCTATTTGCTCCAGAATACACTACTACAACACACACAGAAGAATTAGAGTCTGAGATCATTGAATCTTGGGTACTGGAATTCACAGGCAAAAGAAATATCTCAGCAACAGCAATCTTTCAAGTTTACTGTGAATGGACAGACAAAAAAATTCAAGTGAAGATTTTCTCAGATTGATGCAATTAATGGATGCTCTCAAGGTATTTTGGCAGATCTATGGTTCTCCTTTCCTTCTTAGTTCTTAGTTAGATTATTCTCTTTCTTGTTCCTCTGATCTTCCCTGATCTTTTTTCTCTTCCTCCTACCTTTAGCCACTCGAATTTGAATTTCTTTTCTGTGCATTAATGGCGGTATTTCCCCAAAAAAAATTATCTTTCATTGACTCGTCTACCCTAAACCCATCTTCCCTCCCTTTCATTCATAACTTTATGCTCCTCCCTTCTGCTGCCAGAGACGATCTTCTTGCTCAGTTAAGTATTCTCCACCGTGATCCCTCAAAATTCATTAAATTTGGAGATTTTTCTAACTCTGCTCCTAAGGTAACAGAAATGCATCACTACAGTCATTTTGCTCCAAATTGGGATATTCTAGCTCTGGACCCAAGAGGATCCCAAACTTTGCCAAATTTGGATGCAAATGGTGTGCCAGTACCCCTGTTCCCGAGGCCGAGATCCCCAATTATTTCTGATGAGCAACTGGCTTCTGACTTCGAGTACCAACAATCCCGGGCACCTACCAATATCCAACTCTTCAGAGGTATTCAGGTTAACTCACCTGTGGTTGCCTCTAAGATTGATTCATTGTCCAAAATTGCTGTTATAGTCAAAGTAGACTCGACTGGCTTAAAAATTGAAAAACTTTGGGATCATCTTCTTAGACTCCACAAAGGCATTGTGATCGATCTACTGGCTAAATTATCCCTACATCCTATAGTTGTCAGTCCTTTGTTGGCAAAACTACTTGTTGAAATTCTTGAGCAGCAAATGACATCATGAGCAGAGCAAATAGGGGTACATGGACTTGGACAAGTAGGTTTTCAACCCAAGTATTCCACAATTGATCACATTATCATATTGTGCACCCTACTAGAAGACATCAGAAATAAACAACAGGATCTGTACTGCTACTCCGTGGAGTCCGCAAAGGGTTTCGACATTGCGTTTATGGAGATGTTGTGGAAGAGATTATTCCTGTTAGGTGTCCCACAAGAACTACAAAATGCAATGTACGGGTTCTAGAACTACTAGGTGTGGAAACATATGGAAAGAACCACCTCCATGGGCATCTCTTAACCACACAAAACAGAATACATGCTAAAGAACCACCTCCATGGGCATCTCTTAACAACACAAAACAGAATATATGCTGGTTTTCGAGGAAAAACCCTGACCATAATAGAATCACTAACCAGGCTAGATTTCCAAAGATGAAAACAAAATACCCTCAGGCCTACCCGCCTTGTTGGGATGGGCACACAGGTATAGCACATGCAAGTTGGCAAGAAGAAGAGAATAATGCTCGCGCCAAGTTCAACCGCAACAATCTTGTAACCAGAGTATAGGCTCCCTTCCCAACTTGGTAGCTCAACTATCACATCCCTTCAGCTTGATATCTGCAAAACAACAAGAAAATGAGGTAAAAGGCCCATCGGGCTCATCCAGGCTCTAGGGCCTTCCACAGGCACAAGGCCCACCATGACTCTAGGGTCACCAACCAAGCACGGGACCTCCATCCAGGCACTAAGGCCACCAACTAGGCATGAAAGCCTCCAATTGTCACTAGGCTAAAAACCAAGAAAACTCCACTTAAGGCTTAATGGTAAAAACAAAGGGTGGGTGGGTGGGGCTAGACACTGCAAGAAGGAAGAGATGCTCGTTAAGGAAGCTGATGGAGGAAAACCTGCGAGACAAGTGAACTAAATATGAGGATTTCACAAAGGACAAAATAATTGTCAAGCAACTACCTAGTAGTTCAAGAACTTCATTTACCTTCAATTCCTTGAAAATGAAGGTAAATGTCACTTGTATGAGATAGATAGCTAAAATGTCTCCATGATGCCACTCTATCAATAGTAGCATGAGAGTGCCACAGGGATGTCCATTGTCTCCATTTGGACTGTATATTGAACAACTGAAGGAATAACTCATCTAAAATGGTGGAGGAGGGGCTTGGCTCACTACTATATCATTAGACAATTGATATATGCAGATTATCTAAACCTGTTAGCTCAATGCCAGCAAGTATGCCAACACATTTGGACTCACTGAGCACACTCTGTCAGGATACTAGAATGCTAGGTCAACTTGACAAAGACTAAAGTGCTTCTCATATCATCTTCTAGACATCATAGATAACTTCATTCCACTTAACAGGAACAAAATATAGAGGTGGTACAAACATACAAATATCTTGGAGTAGAGTTCACTGCCACTAAATACAGGGACATTCGTCTTTAGTGACTTCTGCCTTCGTTATAAGCAGTGCTAGGTCTATTTGTGTTGGCACTTCACTACAAACCCTATTAGGATCATAAAGTTGCATGAGGTATAGCTCCCATTGGTCTTTACAAATGTTTCCAGTAAGTTGCGAAGGTTTCTGCAATACTCTTATCCAAAATGACTTGGGGTGTTATTCAAGGAGATAGTTTATCTTTCGTTGGTGTCCTGCTATATATTGTGCCTTCTTGCCCTTGACTTCTTCACAAATGTTTCCAGTAGGTTGCAAAGGTTTCCGCAATGCTCTTATCCAAAATGACTTGGGGTGTTGTTCAAGGAGATAGTTTATCTTCCATTGGTGTTCTGCTATATATTGTGCCTTCTTGCCCTTGAGGAAAGCTTTATATTATTTGATCGCTTGCAATTTGAGAGTGGGGTCAATTACCAACTTGAGTTGGCATTTAAGCTTCTTTTAAGCTTTTTTTTTTAGGGTGGGAGCGGCAAGACCTGATCGTCCTCGCCATCTTTTGGTTCGGTTTCAAGACACTCTTAGCCGCTTACATGTTCTTCAGCATGGAAACCATCTCAGAGGGACTAGTTTCTCAGTACAGGAGGACCTCTCCCCTCTTCAATTGTGTAACCGTAAGGAGGAGCTCTGCAAGGTGAGGGCAGCCTGCAAAAAAAGAAATAGGCAGTGTACAGGGGAGGCGCAGCAATTATTCTAGATCAATGGCCTTCCAATCCTTGGACTGGCTATGTCTAGATAATTTTAGAAGCATAAATTTACTACTAGCATTAGCATTATCTTATCTTATTCTTGGTAGCCTTTTAATATTTGGTTATTGTGTTTGGTGATGGGGCCTAGTCCCCAGGTTTTAGATGGGCTGTTGCCCTTGCATGTGCCGTCCCATAACCCGTTGGGTTCCCGTGGACGTAAAAATTTATCTTATCTTATCTTATCTTATCTTCATTGATCATCAAACCACCTATTTCGAGGGAAGCTGATAAAGATCTAAGAACTTACTGGCAATAAAATAATCATAGAATGAAATATTAAGAAAATGGAATCCAGTCCTTGATGCCAAAACTCACTATCAAATTGGGTTATCTGAGCAAGAAAACTTCTGAGAATGATCTTAATTTTGGAAGATAAAAGAGGAAGAAGGAAAGTCAATTGAATACTAGAGAAACTTCTCTAACAAATATACAGATTCAAATGTAAGGTTTTACATAAGGGAATTCATGACAATAAGCAAATAAAAAGACCTCCAAATGGTTTAAGGATTTCTAGAATTGGGTAATCTACAAATACAAAGGATATGACTAAGTAATTAATAGGCTGAATAAGATTTGTAGATAGCAATGGAGCCGGGACAAATCTGCAATTGCTATTGCTGGAAACTGTGCTGAAGCTACTCTTAGTCGAATAGCTGCACTGTTTGTCTCAGATGTCAATGCACGGGTGCTGCCTAGTGGCGTGACGTTAAAACTATCTATCTATCTATCTATCTATCTATCTATCTATCTATCTATCTATCTATCTATCTATCTATCTATCTATCTATCTATCTATCTATCTATCTATCTATCTATCTATCTATCTATCTATCTATCTATCTATCTATCTATCTATCTATCTATCTATCTATCTATCTTGTGAAATATATGTCGTCCTGTCATATATATCAAAGGTTATTCCCCATCCGAAGTAATTTCCATATTGGCCCTCCAGTTAGTCCGCATCTGGGATGGCCAGACTATGGGCAAAGGAGATATCATATTTACCTTAGTTTCCAACGAATGGATGGTAACTCGATTTAGAGCTAAGGGACAAGTGTTCTAAGCAGTTAGCAACTGCCATCCTCTTCTTCTATTTGTAGATTGGCTTATAGATTTCTTCCGTCAGCGTTATTGTGCGCATCTCCACTCTAAAATTCTTCCGAGCTCTCTTCCCACCCACCCTCCATCTTTTTTCTCTTTTCTACTGATATATACCCCACCGGCTTCAGTTTTCCTGTTTGACCTCACCAGTATGACCTGCTTTGGTTATTGTTGATTTGGTGGATTAGGTTGGGATTAGGCTTATGGAACCTTGGTGGCTTATACCAGCATGGTTTTTGATTTATGGTTTAGAGCCTTGGTGGCATATACTGATATGCAATTATTGGTTTACATGGTTTTAGAGCCTTGATGGCTTGTTTCAATTTAAAGCCTTGGTGGTTGTTTTGTGGCTTTAGAGCCTTGGTGGCTTATGTTTGTAACCTTTGGTGCCGAAGGGCCCGGGGTTTTGTCTTACTTGTGAGTTTTTCTTTTGTAGGATGATGCAATTGTGTCTTGGGATTTTGATTGGTGCGGTTGTGCTTTCGACGAGGCTCTTATATATCGGGTAGCTCACACCAGCTTATGGTTTTCCTTTTATAATGTATCTATAAATCCAAAAAGGCCTGTAGGCATGAGAATTCCCTTTTCTATTGTGAATAACATCTCTTTTGAGAGTTGTTTATCTTTAGGGTTTCCTCGAAAACCTGAAAGGACGAGGTTTTCATCCCGGAGATAAGCTTCTGTAGCATGTGAGCATCAACATGTTTTCTGTTTATCGAGATGCTATCATGTGTTCTATTTATGGAGATGCCCACAAAGGCCATTTTGTTGTATTCTGTTTATGGAGATGCCCACAGGGACCATTTTGTATTTATGGAGATGCCTATAAGGAGGTGTAGTTCTTGCCCATTCCCTATGGGCACCTACATTAATGGAGGCGATGAACACATCAGCACAAGCAATAATAACAATAAACTACCTCGAATGGTAGTGATATCCATCCATGCATCACATCAATAACAACAATACGTCAATACATAATGAGAGCTCCTACCTAGGTTCAGACTCGAAGGGGAAAAGATGGCTGATGGTCGGTGTCTCCAGATAGAACAGGCTGACTTATGGCAATGACTTGGACTGGCAATAGACATCGATATGGGTTGTCCACTCCATTCGCCCCTTTTGTTTGTTCTACATAATTTGTAGATGGGCTAAATCAGGCTCTGTCGTGACTGTAATATGTCGGAGATGCAGTCTCATGGTATCACCCAATGAGACTACTCTGGGTTGCATCTCCCTGGTCCGCTGAGGTAGGATGGGTTGCATCTCCCCTTCCCGGAGTGTAGTGGCTCCATGGGCGGCTAGAGGATCGTGGCGACACACGTCGTTTCCTGACTGAACTCCCCAAAATAAGAGCCAAGCTAACACCTGCAACTCCTGAGTGTCAGGGCGACACCATTGATCCAGGAAGTACCGGACTCATATTCGGCCCTCAAAAAGTGAGTGACCATGGTATGTTGGAGTAGAATCAACCTCAACCTCTCTTGATATGTGCAAGCTCCTGGGGCTACTGCAATAGTCCGTGCTATGGTAGATGATCCTCGAAATGGTGTTACGAGCGCAAGTTGGGGTCAAGAATTGATGGAGCGAGAAAATGGTCAAGGTCTAGGATTTTGCCATTTATAGGTTAGGGTTTACATGATATGCCATGTGGCTCCAATGAGATGCATCTGCATGCCGGGTCGCCAATAGAATGAAGCCATGTGAAAAATGAATTCACACCTAAGGTTACCCCCCTCCAACTCTACAATATACAAGTCTACTAATGTAGGCTTGTATAGTGATGTGGCATGGATTATACATATTTATACCGTATATTCAGGGGGAATGTCACATTCTCCTCCCCTTAAATGTAATGGTCCTCAGTATTACGTTAAGGTGAAATGAGCCCACATCATCAGCCTTGCAACGATCACAATACAGAATACAACATTTAGAATCTTATTACAGTGACAAACTTCCAACATTTACTTATATCAATAATTGTAAAGACTACATTTGCATATTTATACAAAATTATATAGCCTCAATAAGTTTATAATATAATAACGTAATAGCATAGAACAAATTTAGGAGTCATAATTAAAGACAAAAACTATAACTCCTATTTCCCCCGTAATGCGATGCCTCCTGTCTATTGTTCTGCAAGTAGCACATCATATTAGTTTAAGTGATAAATTGTGGCTTTAATTAACTTAGCTGAATTTAACTCCTAGTGTGAACCCACCCTTAAATGGATGATTTGATTTAGAAAGTTAGCTAGAACATGGCCAAAGATATTACAGAGGAACCTACAACAATAGAATAGAATAGAATAGAATAGTTTTTAACGTCCACGGAGACCAATAGGTCATGGGACCCATACCAGGAGGGGCGGATGGAGTGGACAACCCTAGCTGATGTTCTATGCCAGCCAATGCCATGTCAAGATTCCGTCTGCTGTACTCCGAGACCTAGCCGTCAGTCGAACCTCACGGGAGTCTGAGCCGGGGTAGAACCTTGGGTTTGGGGAGTTTTCTCTAGTATTAAATGTATTTCCTCTATTATTATCTGTTGGATGGATGTGCCACCCTTCGTGGTGGTTATTTATGATATGATTATGTTGTATGCTAACTTGTATTCACGCTTCCGCGACATAGGAGTCCCATTGAAGGCGTGGGCCGAATGACACCTCCGTGTCCTTCACCCGGGCATCTTTTCATAGATGGTCCGAGTCAGACGGAGGGCCCTGCTCATGGCGAGTTGGTTGCCTTGAGAGGGGAAAGTCCCCGTATGTATAGGGCAGCATTATTTCTAGGGGGAGAGAATGTGACGTTCCATGTATTTATACGGAATACATATAAATATACTGACACGTCACGCAGTAAGGATACGCCACCATGGGGTATTTTAACCTAGGGGGTTGATCTAAAAGGGATTAATTTAGCTATGCTAAATTAATAAAGGGTTAATTAAAGGCTAATTACCTATAATTTAGGATAATTGATAAATTAGGAAGGAGGCACCTGGCCAAACTCGATTGGCCAGTAGGAGAATGCTAACTTGGGGCATCAAATTGGATCCCTATCCCATTTTGACCCCAAACCGAACCAAGAGGAAGAGCTGCTGAGCAACCAGATTGCTTGAAGATGGAGATGCCACATGAAAATGGATCCAGCAGGAATTCGGGTTAGTGAATAGATTAGCTTGACATTCTAGGGCTAGCGCCTCTGTCAGTCTTCTCTGGTTGTCTTTGATTATGATTAACCCTTGTTTGATAGTTAGAACTGTTCTCAACTATGGATTATTTTCTGTGATGTATGGATGGATGTATCTTTGGTAATATCTTAGTTAGTTCTTCCAGATTGCATGGTTTAAGGGGGTAGAGACCTCTGTGACCTATGTTCGTAGTATGCTCCTAGTATCTCCCCTAGTACCCAGTTGTATGCGGCCTATGCACAAGATCCCACCGAGCTGTGGAATCTATGGCATGATTGAATCACCAGACAAGGAGCCGTGGTGATGAAGTGTGGGGTGGGGTCTCGCCTGAGCATAAAAGGCTACGGGGACTCCTTCAGTGAGCTAGGCCTGATAGCTGGCCAGTGGCCAGGTATGGGTCTGACACTCCCTGGGTACAGTTGTGTGAGCACCCTGTACTTTGAGTCGACTTAGGGGAGTAAGTCGGGTAAGGATGCGGGGCTTGCTGATGCAGCACGCATTCTCTAGCTCACCCATGGATTCACTGCGACTTTGGAAAGGGACACTTCCCTGACCTGCCTCATCGGAACGGGGAGATGTAACCCGGAGTAGTTCCGAAGGGTGATGCCTTGGGACTGCGTCTCCGGAAGGCTACAATGACGCCATAGCTTGATTCAGCTCATCTGCAAAGTGTGCACAGGAGGGGCGGATGGAGTGGACAACCCTAGCCGATGTTCTATGCCAGCCAACGCCATGTCAAGATTCCGTCTGCTGTACTCCGAGACCTAGCCGTCAGTCGAACCTCACGGGAGTCTGAGCCGGGGTAGAACCTTGGGTTTGGGGAGTTTTCTCTAGTATTAAATGTATTTCCTCTGTTATTATCTGTTGGATGGATGTGCCACCCTTCAATGGGCTAGTACAATCATTACTACTAGGATTAAAAAACCCCTGCCTCGAAAGGTTTTCAAGGGAAAAACCTTTGCAGTAATGATGATACTAGACAAGCGGAAATAATGACTACTGAGGGCTCAGTAATTGCAGACGTTTATCTAGAACCTCAAGTATGTATAATGCCAAGTCATGCACAGATGGTGCTCTGAGAAGTTGTGGAAGCGTGGAATGGAATGCTAAGGTCAAAAAATGATTCCGGACTATCTCAAAAGCAGGGCAACTCAGAAGACTATGACTTTCATCTTCAATAACACAGAATCGGCAACAGACACATAGTCTCGCTTCTCAAAGGCAATTGCGGCCTCCCCCATCTACCGCTCAATCCATAGCACATGGGACCCCGTATGCGAATTGATGCAATAGCTACAAGCTTGTTCCCGGACAATGAAGCAAGCAAATAAGCTTGGGGCCCCGTGCCAAGGTGGGATTTATGTGTGTATAATAATGACCGGTTTTCACTTGGGCCAAAGTAATCAAGGTCCCCGGATCTTTTGAGAAAAAGCGACCATTGAGATATTATTGCAAAAGCTCGGGATCGAACCGGCAAGCATCGGGCGGGTTTCGGTTTACACAGCCAAAGGGCAAACCATGTAGTAATGCTCTTTCCAACATCGTTTCAAACGCTGAGGAGATTCAGCCATGGCAAGTGCAAGAACAGGATACCTAACATCATCCATGTGGTGCACCTTGCAGATATAGTGGAGATGGCGCTTCATGGCAGAATGTTGAAGAGGCCAAAAACCAGTCTCTTGTAAAAGAATAACATAGGGCACCGTTGTTTTAACTCCAAGGCTGTAAGTGAGAAAGGACTTTTGCACCCGCTCCAAGCTCTCCCAAGCACTAGCACTAATGGCAGGCCCCCACACTTCAGAATCATAGAGTAAAACAGGCTCTACCAAAGCCCGAAACAAGTGGGCTTTCCGTGGCCAATCATGAATTTCTGCGCGAAAACAATTGTTTTGCATTTCATAGAGTGCTCTCCATCCAAAGACCACCCACTTGGTAATACACTTTGTTCCCCAAAGTGTGTTCTTACGAAATTCTACACCAAGATACTTGTAGCTATCTACAACTTCAACCCAGCGGCTATCATAGTGCATAGGGGAACATTGTGACGAGAAGATTGAACTACCAAAAGCTTGGTCTTTTGGAGATTAACACGCAGACTGTGTTCTCCACGTAAACCGTGCGAGCATGTAAATGTTGCTACATACTAGCAAAATATATGTGCCGAAGTGAAACGTCATCAACATACATAAGTTGCCTAATATATAGTGTGCCAAATGTGGACCTCCGCCATGATTATCAAGCCATTCTTCCAATTGATCAATGTACAAGCCAAAGAGTGTAGGAGATAAAGGGCAACCCCGGCGAACTCCAATATTGCTAGTGATTTGAGTACGATCTTTGGAAATTTAGCAAAAACCCTTTCATAGAGCCGATAAAGCGCATTTTGAAGATCTTGTGGAACTCCAAGTGCCATAAAAGCGCCGCCAAAGAAGCTCGCGTGGTAATCAGATCAAAAGCAAGTAAAATCCACAAAGCATATATAGAGGTCTTGTTTCAAACTTCGACTATGTTCAATAAGCATGCGCAATGTGAAAATATGGTCTATTGTAGAATGGCATGGACGAAAGCCCACTGTCCTCAAAGACGCATACACCAAGATGTTCTCGCCCATGATGTCAATCGCTTCTCGGTAAGACCGGCTAAGAGCTTTAAAAATATGGAACTTACCATGATCATGCGATAATTAGAAGGGTCATGCTTATCACCGCTTTGTAAATTGGTGCGACCTTCTTGACAGCCCAAGTTTACGGCAAGCCTTCTTGCAAAGCTTGATTTAAAAAGAGTAGTCATGATTGGAAGCAATAGCGGACCCCCCATTTAAGCAATTATGCTTGCAAACCTTGAAGATCGGAGACTTGCCATTAGATAGATGCCGCAATCCTTCTTTGACTTCCTCCTCCTGCGTGAATTGAAGAATATCACCTACCAAAGGAGGCACGTAATTAAGGACCCCGGATGATCATATAAGTGGACCAATCGCTCATCCCATTCTTTGCATAGAAATAGGTCCAAGAGTAGGAGGTGGTCGATATAATATTTTGTGCCAGAAGGTCCGAAGCTCACGTAGCAGTAATTCAAACATTTGCTTCTGATGCTCAGCAACAAAGTGTGCCTTCTTGCATTTCAAAACAGACTTATAATTCTGAATGGCATTATGTCGCCAGATCTGCTCAATTGTTTTTAAGCCGCTGCGGTCTTCATCAAACCGTGGCATTTCTAGGAAAGGATTTCCTACCGGCATGAGCAACACCGGAAGTCGTGTACCAAAGCAAGAGACAGCCAGGTAAGTAAGTAAAGTATCGACAAAATGCTTTGCATTACGCTCTTGAAGAGTTGGATAATCCAAAATACCTGCAAGCGCAGGAGCTAATGTCTGTTCATATTCAAAAGATCTAGAATAAGTCAAGCGAATGCGATGGACAGGAGCCTGGATAGCAATGGGTTGAAGAGGTGGAAGCTGCCACTTTAATGACAAATAAAGTGGATAGTGATCAGATTTTATCTCCTCATTTCTATGCCTTGTGCCAATTCGAAAATCTGAAATGAGATCCAAGGCTTGCACTTGGGAAATGACATAATCAACAACACTAGTACCACCACCACCGCCTATCCCATGCGCATGTAATACCTTTAGAGTGTGGCCATTGCTCTAAGCCATTACAAAGTACCGTCTCAAAGACTTCACACAACTGGATGAGCTCCCTTCCAAATGTTGAGACGGGTTTGTTAGCATCGGTGATGAACGTGGAAAGATCTAGATCATTAGCGTACATCCATAAAGGGTCACGAACATCCTCAAGTATGAGTTAAGCGGCTTGCATTTCAGCAAAGGCGAGCATTGAAATCACCAAGAAGAATAACATGCCCCAACCGTTTGAATTGAGCAATGTCATCATAAAGATCACCATAGGGATCAACTGCGGCGACATCATATTCATCATAAAAAGGTGATGATGTAGGTGGGAAGTAACAGTGAGCGAAGAACAAAAATGGTACTACTATTGTGGCAATGAAGTTTGATCCACATGTAGCGATTATATCTATCAGCTTTATGAAGCGTGATGTATGGAGCAAGGGCATCCTTGAAATAGCAAGCAACTCCACCGCAACCTCGTTGCCCATGACATTCATTAAATAATGAAAAGAATTGATAACCTGTAAAATGAGGTAGCCGTTTGGCTGAATGCTCCCACGTTTCCATGAGCAGAAGGATATCCATATCTTTTGCAATAGGATTCAAGCCATCACCTTTACGCCAGGGAAAACCTCGACAATTCCGAACAGCAACCGGCAAGCACATTTCCTAGGAAGGTACATTTGAGGTATGAGCAAGGTCTCTGGCGAGGGAGGCTGGAGCAATAGAGGCGGCGGCGGCAAAGCAGTGAAAGAACATCATCGGCCAGCAAGATCAAAGGGTACCATTAGCAATATCATGAGAGGAATGGCCTTGAGCAGAAGAAGATGTGGTGGGTGCAGAAGATGGAACAACAAGAGGCGCATTTGCAGCGTTGGTATGTGCATGGGAAATGGGAGAATGGACTTAACACCAGCAGTATGAGTGGCCTTAGCATGATGAAAGGCGTCAGCAAAGGTTGCATGTGATGGTGTAAAAATACACAGTTTTCCACGAATCAGTGCAGCCTTACCACCATTCTTTTGAATGTCCTGGACCTTTTGCAAATTCTGGCGTCTGGCTAACTGTTGGGACTTAGTAAGATCAAAATCCAGATAGAGGGATGTCCCTTTCAATTGCTTGGCCTGCTTGAGGATATCCATTTTAGTAGTCAAATTTCGCACTGTAAATTTCACTATGCGCGGGTGGTGGGGGTGCAATGCTCCAACCCTATGTGCAGCAGTGACAACAACTGGTGTTGTGAAGTCCGATTTAGCTAACACCAAAGTCTGTACCTTCTGTTGCAAGTCCTCTGATGCTTCTTCTGGCATGCCACGAATTACCAGATTACACTGACGGTTGTGCCTATCAATGTATTCTCTACGCCTCTGAGCAGATGTAGATGCAGGTGTAGATGCAAAACCTGTTACATGAGAGTTTTGAAATTGGGGGGAGGATGAACTAGGCATGGATCTCACATTAGGATCATGATGCTTTGAAGAAGAAGTTGGAGGTGCCTTGGTTGCATGAGAATAGGAGCATTCCAAGGCAGCAACTCGACTAGATGTGTCCTTAGCAAGCTCAGTCACTTGGCAGGTCATGCTTTCTTCCAATGCTCGCATGCGAGTATTACAACTCGTAGACACCTTAGAGACATGGCGGAGTAGATCTTGTCTTTGCTTGCCAATATCAACCATTAGGTGCTCCACAGTCATATGACTAGTAGCAAACTCCAACTTTGCGCCCTCAATTGCTTCCCAAAGCTTTGCATGTTCAGCATGAATTTTGCCAGTGAGCATTGCAAGGTCGTTACGACACTTTGCTAATTCAGACCTCAATGCACATTGAAATTGTGTCATCTCTTGTTGCTGCATGTGCAAAGTAGTTGTAAGAATGTCAAGCTTGTTCTCTAGATCTTTTTGAAGCAAATTGACATAGAGAGGAAGACGTGTTGGACGAGGGACCTTGGAGAAATCATCTGGGGTTAATGCCTCAGCAATCCGCTCCCTTTCATCATCCTGAGTTGAACCTCCAATGCATGTTGGAGGTGTGGCTGAGCGATATGCACTTCCAACACCTGTAGCAGATGCAATCTGCTCCCCATCAGCATCAGCACCATGTGGTGAACCTCCAACGCATGTTGGAGGTTCGTCTGGGCCAGTTGCACTGCCAACACCTGTAACGGATGCAATCTGCTCTCCACCATCATGTGTTGAACCTCCAACGCATGTTGGAAGTTCGTCTGGGCCATTTGCTCCACCAACACCTATGGGAATTTGCGATGGACAACGCTTATCCCATTGAGAGTAAAGATGCAATGCCCTATTTAATGTCTGCTGTTTAAGATGAGCATCTTTATTGAGAGATCGAGTCACATCACCTTTGTAACCGTTATCTTTGTTCGTGGATCTGAGAGACTTCAAGGGGTGACGAGCAGGCCCTGATGAATTTGGCTGATCAAAGGGATTAATACCCACCATAGAAAAGTCCCCTAGCTGCTGCAGAGGAATTGAAGGAGCCATTACTTCCGGAGGGCCGAAATGGGCTGATCTATAATAGAAATCAGTCCCGAAATCAAAAAGTCCAAAAAGCTGAAATGTATAAGGATGCAAATGGTCTGAATCATATGTTGTTGGAAAGATCCAGGCATAAGCTTTCCAACGAGCCCGAAATCACCTGATTCTGATGTCTCTAGCTCAAGTTATGAGCTCGAGAAGTTTTGCCATCGGGCACAAAAGGCAGAGCGCCAAAAGGAGGAAAATCGTTAAACATCAAGCAGGAGCTGGTATTGCATCAGAATGTTAGGGCTCTGGGCTACTCTAAATCTGATGTTGACATAATAAACCAGTTACTTAAGCATGATTCAGAGGATAAATGAACCTATTGAATGAAGTGGAAGCACTGGAAGCAAAAAGGAGGGATGCATTGAAAGTGATCAGCCGGATTGAGAGTAGAAAGGATATGCTAGAAGAAGATTTGCAGCAGATTTTCCTAAAAATAAAAGACACAAAGTTGGAATTTGACAAATTGGTCAATGATCCTGCTGGAAATCAAGTTAGTATGGAGTGTTGAAATACAAATTGGAGTAGAACAGAGAAGCAACAGCACCATACTAAGCTGGAGATTGGTTTGTAGGAAGCAACTAGAGACATTAAAAAACATAAAATTTCAATTCAACAAGCAAAGAAGAAACTTAGCTGCATGGAACTTGTTCAACAAAAGCATTCACAGATTTTGAATTTCATGGGGAGAGCAGGACCTATTGCTGTGCACCCTAGGACAAATCCTGTAAGAGCTACTTCTGTACAAGAGTTCATCTCATTCAATTCGTGTACCTGCTGTGGCCAAGGCTTTAGCAAATCTGGTTTGGTACTACTGGCTCCTTGCAGAGATCCTTATTGCCTCTTTTTCTTGTCTTATCTCGTATATGAAAAACAGAATTGCATAAAAGGCTGCATTTGGAATGAGGCCATTCAAAATCAGCTTCGTTTCCCTACTGGACAAGGTATGCATTACTCTAAATGATTAATTTTAGATTGCCCTTGATTCATATTTGTTACTGTAATCTACATAGTTCTATATGTATGTCTTATAGTGCATTGTTGTTCTTGTATGTATTTTTTTTATTGTACATCTGTTTGCAGGGGTACATAGGCATATATTTGCTTGTTTATTGATGCTTCTATTTTTGAGCTTGGACTGCAGATGTATGATTTGTTTTGTGTATTAGTTATACATGGATTCAATTGAGTCTATATCTGCAAGTAGATGTACATGTCCTTTTTTTGGATGCATGTATTCATGTGGTTGGAGTGCATCTGTAGATGATTCATATATATGTACCTTTGTTACATATATGTGCATTTTTTGGGCATAAGTCTATATTCTCTCTCTCTGCATGCTTGGGTCCGTCTATGTACATTAAATGTACAATAGATGTAGTTACGTACATTTGATACATTCTATGTACATGAAATGTACATGTTACAGATGAATGTACCAGAATGTAACTGATATTTCTCATGCTTAAGTTCTGTTTTCATGTTTATTAACATTGAGTTTTGCTTGTATGTGTATTAACATTTACATCATTTGTTCGTTTCCAGATGAGGATGTTTATATCCAGAAGGCCACTTGCATGCAACCTTTCGTCGCTGACATTGCTGAACCATCTGCATCGACTTTGTTTACAGATAGTGATGACCATGAAAAGCTTCAATATGAACAGATGTCAGCTTCCACTTCCAAATCACCAACTAGGATGTCTGCCAGTAATAGAACCTATCACAATAGTGCAGGCTCGAACATGGCAGTCTGAAACTGAAGAAATAGAAAAGATGGCAGTTTTGAGAGCTAGAGCAGCAGGAGTTGCAGAGACATTACCAACTGATCCAACTGTATCCTTAGGTCCATCAGGAGCTGCAAAATCATTAACTGCACCAACTGAAATATTAGTAATTGGAAAAGCTCCGGAGAAAGCTTTAGATGCTGCAAAATCAGGGTCTGCTCCATTATCAACATCAGCATCATCTGCAGATGCTAGTTCAGAACAAGAGGACATTGACCGTGAGCTTGATGACATAGCAAACAAGGTGCAACAGTCTATAAAAGATGCAGAAGGAGCAGCCTCTGACTCTAGCACAAAAGATGGTGATAAAAGAACAAAGTGAGTATCTTGTTCATTCATTACTTGTATAAATTTTGTGATGCTAAATGCTCTCGTTTTCTTGTACAGTTTAGTGGACCGACTGAAAAGGTTGGTCCCATTCACTCCTTATAGGCTGCATCTGTTGTGTTCCAAACCAATGTCGACGAGTTTTGCTGGAAGCTTGACTTGACATCAAAGATAGTAGACGTGTATGGGAGGTATGCTTTTAAATATTTTTCTATTATTTCATTCTTACACTCATTCAGAGTATGTATTAGAACAAGAGTTCTGCAGATGTCCAGAACACCCACATAAAGGAAGGGATGGATGGCATTGTGATTGCACGATGTCAATATATTTTTGTCCCGATTCTACAAGGGCCAAATTTTGGTTTAGCAATATTTGTGTTTGCTGGTCCACTCAAAAACGCTCTCCCATGTTTAGTGAGTCCAAGTATATAGATCCTGTCTCCTGTCAAAGGCTACGCAGTAGACGCAAAAATAATCCAAAAGTAAGTATCAGTTTCAGTTTCTTTTCAATGATTTCCTTATTCTCATGTTGTAACTTCTTATGCTTTGCTTATTCTCACATTGCAATCTTGCAGGTTTCATAAGCTTGTGATCAATAACATGATGTTGGGATCCAACAGCCTAAGCCATGGTAGGAAGAATTTTGATGCCCCTGACCATCATCCCAAAGTGCCTGAAACCAGTAATAGCACTCCTTGCACGTACATTGTGGCTTACATGCACGCATTCATCGATGACGTGGTTGCTGCACAGGCAAGCTCCATTTTTGTAAGTAGAGCATAGTTGTTTCTTGTGCATTCTTTGCTAATACAGTTTTCTAATACTTGTGAACCATGCAGCTGACATTTAACTGGTTCATTGATGCCTATGCCAAGTCACGGAGAAATCATCTAAGAGAGGCTCTAACTGTCGAAGGGGAGATGAACATACAAAGTGTTGTTCCTACCATGGGCAGATAGTCTCTTGGCCATACGAATTACAGTTTATTATGAGCCATGCTCATTTTTCTTTGTATTCAACAATTAATGGAAATATGACTTTCTTATGTCACTTGTACCTGTGCAAACATTAACTATGTAATAACATGTATTTCACTGTAATATGTTCACTGTAATTATATTTCTTTCACTGTACAGTCATATGACTTATATAAATGTGAATCGACTCTCATCTGAGTCAGTCAGAAAGCTCATTGTATTTGACTTGAATTCTGTGTTGGGCAAGAGCATGCACAAGAGTGAAGCTGCTAACTCAAGATACCAGAAGATTCAAAAAGATGAGATGAAATTTGATTTAGAAAACATGATATTTTACTGTAAGCCAGGGCTAGCATCACTGTTAGCATTTGTTAGAGAGCATTTTAATATTGCCATTTGGTCATCACTCACATCAAAGAATCTGCAGCCAGTTGTGGACCATATCTGCAATGTCTTTGGCATAAAACTGAAGTTTGTTTATAGTCAGGAGCATTGTTGGTCTCTTCCATACAAACATCCTACTGAACCAGACAAAAGATTGTTTGTGAAACCATTAGCTGTAGTATGGAAAGAGTATCCTGAGTACTATGGCAATACAGTTCTAATCGATGACAAAAGATACAAGACAACTCCGAATCCTGCAGGAAGCTTCATATATCCTTTCTCTTAAACACCAGTTCTACAGGGCGGCAGGTTGCTTGTCATGGAACTCATTCCCTGGCTTAGTGGTTTAAAAGTTGCTGCAGATGCTACAAGTTACGTGAAAGAGCACCCAATGAGTAATCTAGTAGATGGAATATCGGAGCAGGTTGAAGGCATTTTGCTGGCTAACTATGGCAATAACTAGTTCAGTCAGTACGTGGAGCATGGAATGGAGAAATCGCCAAACTGTTATTGGCCTCTCGAATGGCCTATTATTGATACATACTTTGACTGATGTACATATTTTCGAGATGTAAATATATGACAGTTTTATGTTATTCAAAGTGCACATAAGTACTTGTTTTGGTACAAGTTTTTCTCTTCTTTCATATTTGGTATAAGTTTCAGTGTCTACATATATTTAAATGATCTTAGTTTGCTTTGTAGATGAAGGGACTAATATGCAAAAGTCTATTAAATTGTTATGGGAAAGAATTTTGTTGCGCTGGGATGCTCAAACTAACACGGAAAGCTGCAAGTACGTTGGGTTGGGTAATAATCCTCGCTGCCATACCGCTCTTCCTGGAATTTGGGAAAAGGTTGACAATGTAGAAGATAAGAGAGAACAAGATGAATTGAAAATTCTGTTGGCAGCAAATCATTTGGTGCATAGCCCTTGAGGACAACCAATTGTAGTGGATGAGGAACAAATAGGATGGAGTAGGTTGCTAGTGGCATGTGCAATTGAAACAACATGAACTACTGCTTTGGAGAGCACTTTTACAGCCAACTGGAAGAAAGGAAGGCATGATGCAATAGTCATTAGATATATAAGCCTCCTGAGGACATTTTGAAAGTACACCATGAACCATGAACCATGAACCTGTGGTGTAAATAGATAGATAGATAGATAGAATACATTAACGTCCCTCAGGCCGTGAGGCCCCCGGACTTATGTAGCATCCTGCGAGCTCCCATAGGGTGCTGCCAGCAAACAGACGCATAGGTTTTATGTAGCCATCTAGCGGGCTTCACTTGTTCTTTATATATTACCCGCATCGTGTTTATATCTGGCTTCTTGGCCATACACAAATGCATCGTTATAAACAGTTTTGAACTGTACTTTGTGGGCTTCTCTGATCCGCCTCATCCGTGCTTTTCAGATTATTAGCCCTCTCTCTTTGTGCACCCCCCGGTGTCTTATTATCATTTCTTTTATAGCTTTCGCTATATCTGTGAGTGTCTCTTCTTTGTCCATCAGTGCTGGGAGTGGCAGATCCCACCTGACCTTGTTAAATTTGGACCTTATGTCGTTGTAAACCGGGCACTCCTTTACCATGTGCTCTTCGTCTTCTATTTTTCCTGAGTCACATACTCGGCATATTCTCTCTGCTCTATCTATTTTCCTCCATCTATCTTTCTCAATTCGGAGGTCGTGGCTTCCCATCCTGAATCTGGCCAGCGTTCCCCTGTTACTCTTATTCAACATGCTGCTTTTGTATGTGATATGCCCTATCCGTCCCCCTGGATTGAAGGTTTCCAATAGCCATTCTGCCTTGGGTCCTGTGTGCCGTGCCAGCCAGTTTCTCATTGCTTTTCCTGTCCATTCTTCGTCCCATCCGTCTGCTTGTATAATCTGACTTAGTTGCATCCCCATATTTGCTGTCCATTTCGCCAATTCGTTAAACCATTCCTTGCCCGCTGTTATGTGTTGTTTTGCTGATTCATCTATCGCTATTGACGACAGTTTGTCCTCTTTCCCATAGCTATTGTCCTTTATTAGGTATCTAACTGTTCTTTCCCAGGCCCTCACTTCCATTGGCTTTTCCCCCGTCTCATATAAGATTGTTGCCAATGATGTACCTGTCTTCACCTGGAATTCCTGTCCGTGCCATTGCCTCAGTATGCCTTCTTGTTTTTCCCATTTCTTTTCTGACAGGCCTGGTCCCCATGTCTCACATCCATACAACTGTGTTGATGCTACTATCGTGCTGAATAGGTATGCTTTGATTTCCCAATTGGTGATCCTGTTGTTGTTGCAATAATTCATCATGATGTAATAATTGCCTATTGCTGCTTGGAATCTGGTATCTGCTCCTTTTGACCATCTCCCCCCACCCCCATGTGTGTCGTACCCCAGATACATGTACCCTGTGGCTTCCTCCAGTTCCTCCCCCTTGTATCTAAATGGCCTGTGTTTTATCTTTGTCCCGAAGGTCACTATTTTTGTTTTTCCCAGGTTGACTGTCAGTCCTGTCTCCTCACAAAATTCCTCTAGTATCTCTAGCATTCCCAAATGCATCCCTTTGGTTTTGGTCGCCATCATACCTAAATCATCTGCATATAGCATTATTGGGACTTTTGTTTTCCCTATCATTGATGCTTCACTGTCTCCCTGTCTGTCCCTGACAAATTCCTGTAAAGCATCTATGTATATCCCAAATAGTGTGGGTGATAGTGGACAGCCTTGTTTAACTCCTGTATCGCATTCTATGGCTTCTCCTCCCTCCGCTGTTTTGGCATACACCTTTTGGTATAGCCTTGCGATTGATCCTACTAACCCTTCTGGTGCTCTTAGTCCTATTAGCCTAAGTAGAAGTTTATCTCTAGGCACTGTGTCGAAGGCTTTTTTAAAGTCCACAAAGCAGCATATGATCTTCTTGTTAGAGTCACCAAATGGTCCGTAGTCGAATACTCTGGTCGAAAGCCTGCCTGACCTTGTGCTCTGAGCTTCCCTGCTTCTGCCCACATTTTCAGTTTTTGATCCAGCGTTTTCCCGAACCATTTCGCGAATACTGAGCTGACCATAATAGTCCTGTAATTGCTCGGTTCCTCCTTGTTTCCTCCTTTGTGCAGCGGGATTACCTTGTTAAACTGCCATCTTTCCGGAAGACCCAAATGTACTACCTCATTGAATATTTCTGTTATAATCCCTATTATCTCTGTTCCTACGCACTTCAGCATCTCCGCTGTTAGCCCATATAGATCTGGAGCTTTGTTATTTGCCATTTTGTTTAGTGCCCATGTCACTTCTTCCTTGGAGAAAGGGGGTTTGTGTCTACCTTCTGGGTCCATGATTGGTGCAGCTCCTGTTTTGTACAACCGTTCTAGGTATCTTGTCCAGTCTATTTCTATTTCCATTCTTCTCCCCTCTTCCCCTTTTGATGTACCCGCTTTTGTTTTTGAGCCTCTTTTCATATTGTTCCAGAATACCTTAGGTCTCCTTCTCAGGTCTTCGGCCAATCCCCATTGATGGTTTTTCAGGTCCTGGGTTCTCTTTCTTTTCAGAATTTTCACGTACTTGCTGCATTCCTCTTGGTATGCCTCAGTTCCTTTTGCCTGTTTGGCTTTCCTTCGTTGTTCCATGCACCCTTCATCAAACCATACTGACCTTCGAAATGATATGGCCCTCCTTCCTCTTTCTCTTCTCCCGAATGCCACTCTAGCTGCTCCCTCCAAGATGTCGTTCATATCATTCCCTCTGTTCTTCATTCCCTCTCCCCATTCCTTCGCTTCTATTTCCTTTTGTACCGTTTTTATGAATGTTCCCACTCTGTTTTTTCTGAATTTAATTGTTATCTCGGCCTGTTTACCTCTTCCTTGCTCGTCATCTGTTCTTCCCCTTGTCGCATTTATCTTGAGCAATATGGGTCTGTGTCCCTTCCTCCTTCCTATCGGCCATTCCCCTAATTCCATCTTTCCGATTTCCTTTATTGCTTCCTCATTTGCTATCACATAGTCTACTATGCTGCTCCCGTGGGCATTTGTGCTTGTGAACTGGCCTGAATCCTCCCATCTTCTTAAACCATTGCATATAATTGTATCTGTCGCTGTACATACCTCCATCAGTGTTTCTCCTCTCGCTGTCAGTATTTATTTGTACAGTATGAATATATAGACCATTTTTCCATGAAAATCTGTTCATGTCTTATCTTCATATTGATAAAATGATATTCAATGCTTATGCAATAAACTTTATTCAGTTCTGATCAAATTGGGATATACAAGTTATTTCAATGTACACTGATGTACATTGATGTATGTAAATGTATGTTCACATCTCCAGATCTGAGTTAGTCCATGTCATCTACAATTGTTGGAAGTTGTGATAGCAATGACTCATGAACTTCATCGGGCAAATGAAATGTTGTGGTTGCCCCCTTCAGCCTGTGAGTTACTTTGTTGAATGGAATTCTAATCCCAATACCGGATTCAACAAGTACCAAAACATTCTTACTAGGAAGCAGTTTATACTTGTTGTGGCAGCCTGAAATTAGTTCATAATACTGCCCTTCAATGACACAGTAGCGTACTCATTTCTATAAGTCATCAACTGAATCTTCTTCCAATGCATGTTTTTCCCTTGTACATACTAGAACATAGTATGGAACACCTTCTACATTGTCTGGTGCTGCAAATGATACAAAAACATCAGAAACTCCTACAGTGTTATCTAAACCAGGCTCGTCTTCTGCATACAACATATCCACATCATTTTCAGCTTCCCCACGAGAGGCAACATGATTTGTGGGCTCCAAACTTTTCAGGGACCATTCACCACAATGTTGTACGTTCTCCAATTCAGCCAATCGAAGTTAATGTAAGCATCACAGAAACACGAGAGTGGTCTGCAAAGCAACTTCGTTGGGTACGGGGTGTATCTGCTGAGTACCATGTAAAGTCCTACAATTAAATGCTTGGTGCTTGTCGACATCAGTTTTTCCAACCTCCCAAAATATCCTTTTACATTCCGATTCCTTGGTTGCTGCACCTGTCACTGGTATGCCATTTTGTTTTCTTTGCTCGCTCTCAAACCATAACTTGGATATACTGGCCTCTCCATCATGTGTGCCTTTCCCATGGCCAGATCCAAAGAAATTCCATATCACTCGAATTTTGTTTTCAACATTGTATCTGCAGATTCCATACCATGCCCTTGAAGATTTGAATTGAGATGCACAACAATCCGACCACATATAATGAAGGTTTATATTCTTAAGCCATGTTAAATGTAATTTAAAATCATGCGGTGCAAAATGAGTGGCATGCTCCTGTGACCTGAAACAAAGAAATGCACTGTTTTTTTAAGTTTGCCTTCTTTTTTCATCATTGAAATATGGACCAAAATCATAATCTGATCAGGATTCCAGTGCTCTGATTGCACTTCTGTCCCTGGCTTCAATGTGTAGTTCTTTGCAAAGTCAACAACAGACAACACACTCTTACTAGGGAGTTTCTCAATACATCTTTTGAACTGTTTGCTCTGCCAGTATGCAGTAAAGTTAAAACTTAGCAAGCTAATTTTTCATGTTCTTTAACAAGACAGATGCCTTGTCATGCTGAGCAACTAATCTAAGCCTTCTGGATGTATCTTTCTTGCAAGGCTCATTGATATAAGCATATACTTGCCAATCAACATCCTGCATGAATGTTCCAACTTCCTCTTTTGGACAAATGTCTATCTTCTCCACTCCACATTCCTCACATTCACCCTTGATACATTTTAATTTATGCCATTCATCTGTCACATATTTCTCACAAACTGTTAACCTCCACAAGTTGCTGACATTATCAAAAGTCTTCTTGTTTGCTTGACACACTCCATTGTTTTCCTGGGATGCACAAACACTGCAGTAGCAAGTGCAATTAACATGTAGAGCCCTTCTCATATCATTGAAGGCCTTTTTGTACAGATCTGCTTATTCATGTTTGACACAACAACATGTGTTCCTCTCTTTCAATTTCCTTATGCACTCAGGTTTCAGATACTCAAACTGTTAAGGGTGAATCTTGGTGTCAGGATTCTGATATACAAACTGTTGATAAAGCTTAGACTGCAACAGCACAAGTATTAGACCATATTCACAATTTGTTATAAGGAAGCAGATGCATCCAAAGTACTAATCAGTACATTTGTACATTTGTAGTGCATTTGTACATTTGATGTACATTTAACGGATTTTAGAGATGTACATATAGTGTGAATGTACATAACTGTACAGGGAATGTACATAAATGTACATGGAATGTACATATCTTAAAGCTTTTTGGCTTCATTACCTGAAAGTATATTTAAGTATGAAGGGATCTTGTTTGGTTAACGTTCTGGGACGGGGGAAATTTTGAAAAGGGAGGGATGGATTCATTCAAACTGAGTCCGATTAAGTGCGCCAAGAATTCTAGCGGTGGGTTGTCAGGGGATGTTCTCGCAATCATTGCAGACCTGCCACAAAAAGACAAATTGGAGTATCACGGTGTACACCCAAAATGTAGCCCGAAAAAGCATGAATTCGTCCTTCAATTCAGTACGATGTACACATGCCCTTTCATGCTTTTACCCTGCTATAGTCCTTAGAGCAGCAAAAGCAGTCGACATGAATATCTTTGCCATCGACCTTAAGGAAGGATAGGGTTGTAGATCACCGAAATATGGCAAGTCTATTCGCCAAAAATCCTGGCAATATGGCAAGTCTATTCGCTAAAAATCGACCTTAAGGAAGGATAGCGTTGTAGATCACCGAAATATGGCAAGTCTATTTGCCAAAAATCCTGGCAATATGGCAAGTCTATTCGCTAAAAATTCTGGCAAACCAAAATCTTAACAGGCCGAAATAGATCACCAAGGCCAAGCAGCCAGATGAACTAGATCAGGCAGGGGAAAAAAAAAAAAGTTGACTCCTCTTTTGATTTTTTCCGAAATCTTATTTTGGAATACACTTTTGTATTCCACAATACAAAACCCTCTTAACTTTTGAGCCATCCAGTATCTCCTTTTTGCACATTCCGTATCCACACAAACAAAAAAAAAATTGCAAGGTCAAAGGCAAATGATCGAAACTGTTTAAAAAATGTGTAGTTCATGAATGTACCTAGAATCATAGAGGCCGAGAACCTTATGGGCCAAAAACCCTAGTTGTCAAATGGGCCTAGTTGCCAAATAGGCCTAAAATCATAGGGGCTAAGAACCTTAAACCATAGTTGATGTTTCTTTTTCTTTCCTTTCGCTATAGGATCTGTACTCCAGCTAATACAAAAAGAGTTTGCTATTTTTTTCCTTTCGCTATTCCGGAATATGAAGTGTATTTCAGAATACAAAAAGAGTTTCACTTATTCAAAAAAAAGTATTTCTTTTTCGCTACTCTCCACATTTTAAACAAGAAAAATCTTCTAATTTCTAACATACATGGAAAATCAAATATTTATGGGCCGTGCTGGATCAAAGGATTCTAATTGTTGTTCTTTTTTTTATATTTCGACATTGTAGATTAGAAAGTGTATCTCAGGATACAAAATGGGTTATATTACTCGAATCCAGTATTCGCTTTTTGCAAGTATCTCCATATTTTAGACAAAAAAGAAAAATGCTATTTTTTTCATTTTTTCTTGTTATGGAAAGCAAAAATGCGATCTTGATCGAGAGCAAAGATGGCATAACGATGCTATGAATTGCATCTTTTGAGGTTATGATGTTTACATTTGTCTCTGAAGATAGGCTTGATCCCTCGTTCATTAGTCCTCATACTTTTTTCATAACTGAGTCCCAAAAACTTATAAAATTCGGATGTGATTATTGGAGATGAAATCTTCAAATTTGAAAATATTATGTTTCAATTAAAGGCTTCCCTTATTTTTTCATTTGAAATTTTTATCCTCTGAAAATAGAAGTTCTCTCCAAAACACATTTGAGGTATTCTAATTGTCTTCGGAAATGTCCATTTATTGTAGCAAATTTATTATTGTCTATTTATTGGACAAAAACTAGCCACTTTTTGGGGGTCAAAATACGACTTCATCTCTTAGTTTTATGTACCTCATTTTAGCCCCATTTTTGGACCAAAAAGGAGAATATTCTAGGATTATTTCTTTTGATCCTGTTTAGATGATTTGCACCCATTTAATATTCAATCTTGTTATATCTATAACATGTGCAAATCTGTAATACCTGGATCAAAGAAAAAAGAAGGTTATCAAACATTGTTAACCACCTAGTGGTTAACATTGTACACATGTTAGGTGTCAGTGGTGGCAGACGACACTTGGCATGTTTAGGTTAGCATAAGTGTAAGGCTTAGATTTAGCTAGATGTAGGGCTCAGATTTGCGGTCTACACTATATTAGACCAGAACCTCTTCAGATGTACTCAGGTTTTATCTCAAGTTTGGAGAGTCTCATTGGTGCACGTTTCATTCACTCTTTGTACATGTTTGTTTTTCTTGTTCTTATTTTGTGATCATGATCATGGCAACTTTGTAGCATCCAACAATCATAGACCGCTGCTGCAGGGTGTATGCCAAGAACTCACAATCAACAGTGGCGCCATTATACCAGGTTCGCTCGTGATCACTTTCTTTGGACTTGTTGTTTTGCTGTTGTTCTTGCTGCTCTTATCATCATCAATTCTTGAATACTCCTAATACATTACTCTCAACCCTTTTAACTCCCTTATTTGGCCCAATCAGTTGTTGAAATGGTCCGGCTGGAGGCCACTTTGTCAATAAATTTGTTGGCAATTAGTCTTGTTATGAAAATAGTTTTCAAAAACTCTGTTTTTCATGATGCAGCAAGCATAGTTTTACAGTCAAGAATTTCTGGAGTGGTGACAGCACTCCTCTTTGCAAAAATATCAGGAAAATCAAGTATTTGACTGCATTTTTCTGTCTTCTCTCTGTTGAAAATATTATCAGAAAAATCATGATTGATTCTTTGTTCTCTTCTGCTTTATGTTGGTTTATCAGAAAAATTGTGCTTTTGCACAGCAAAAAAAAACAAAATTAGAGATCTCATGCAGCACATCAGCAAGGTATCCCAAGGATTTTATGAAGATTTCTTCTTCAGATTATTTATAGAGGGCCAGCAATCAGCTACCCCCCTTTAAGCCTGTGTGGTGATCCTTTGTAGCACCTGTCCAATAAGCTCCAAACCATGCAGAGCTGTTCTATTTCAGAGCTATTTATTAATCGAGGGCCAGCAGCTTGGCTAGCCCCCTATAAGTCAGTTCAAGTATCAAATTTCCATGGAGGATAATCGTTCTTTTTTCATCTGCATCACCTGCAAGAAAGCAAAATTCAAGAATAGTTCAAGTGAGCATCATTTCTCAAAGCCCCCACCCATTTGCCGATATACAGGCTGCAGAGAAGTCTTCAAGCAAGCCATCTATGAAGTTTTGGGTCGGATTTATTAAGCTCTTTGATCTACATATCTGCAAACAAACAAAATCTTTTCATCAATCAAGGCTAGAAGATTAAATTTGAACATCTTTGTTGAGCAGAGTCTGATATTTTCTCTATCCCGCACAGATTCTACAAGCTATTTTCTCTATTCACGTTTATCCAACAAATGTCTATCTATTCACATTCTATTTAGCAAGCAGATTTTGCTCAACAAGCAGAGGCTCCTGTCTGCATCCTAGGCACAGGAATAAACCAGCCATACTTATCTATAGCCGAAGAATCGTCTTTGTCCTCTGTGTATCTCAGTTGCCATGGTTTGTTCTTGAAATAGAAGGATGAAGCATTGCTTCTTGAAATAGAAGAATAAAGCATTGCCATAGCTGGCTGCCAAACAAAGCATATTTTTAGGGCTCACGCCATAATTTCAGGGATATATTTGTGACATGCCTCATTTATAACAGATTATACCCTCACGGCTCACCTCATGGCCATGCCCATGGCTCACGGCGTCCACGGGCCCGTCAGGTTAGGCCCACCATCAGTTCCTTCACCAGCTGTTATCAGGTCCACGCTTTGTTCCACGGACCACGCTCACGCCACGCTAAGCCATGCTTCTCATGGTCATGTCACGCTTCTCATGCTCACGCCATGCTCCTCGCGCTCCTTGTTCCCATGCTCATGCCGCTGTGCCCATTTAAAAAAAAAAAAAAAAAAAAGAAGAGAGAGCCAATGGTCATGCTCATCGCTCACAGTCCACGCCATGCAAAATTACAGTTACGCTCTTCCAAATTTTGTGCACTCTTTTTATGGCTGATCACGGGCGATGCTTTTATGGTGCTTACATTTTTGAAGGCCCCTAATAATAATTATTGTTAAGTGAACTTTTGGGCACTATTTGTTTAAGTGGACCTACCCATGATATAAGGGGATGGTCTTCATGTTTTTCTTGCCCCAGTTCCTATGATCCACGTTCTGAATCGACATTCCTCCAAATCTTCTTCGTCATCAACGCATTTATGAAGATCTTTTTATGGCGACACAACCCAACCATTACCATCATTTCTGCCCCTAAATTTTTTTGGCACCATTTTTTTTTTTTTTTTTTTTTTGAAGGACGACAAGCTTTATTCACCAAGTAAGAACTAAAGCAACATAAAATGCAAAGACAGGATTATAACCCCAGTGGACAAACCGATCCAACTGAGCACAACCACCTGCCTATGCAAAAGAATGAATCTGAAGGTAAGTATACCAGATCAGTACTTTCTTCTCTTGATCAAGAGAAGAACAATTGTAAGCCATAACAATTTTATTTTGTGCCCACTGAAAAACAATCTCATCTGCGCAGATTCACGCCCTTAAAGATAAACAACCTCCTTCTCTTCCAGATTGACCATAAAAGCCCGACCACATGCGATGAAAAGCTCGCTTTCCGTAGTTTGGGCCAAGCATCGGGGATAGATAGCAAGCAAAATTTGCCGGGCTAGATCGAGACGTGCCAAATAGGGTCAACAACCAAGACCATGCCTCGCCGGCCGCTCCGCAAAAAAAACAATGCTCAATACTCTCAACCCTTTGCAGGCATAAAGGACAGAGCTCTGAAATCCGATTATCCATTTTATGGACCAACCTGTTGACTCTGAGGCATCTATGGATCACTTGCCACCACAAAACTACTACTTTGGGATGAAGCAGCTTATCCCATATCCATATCCAAACACTTTTCTATTGTGGCTGAGGGACCTGAAGATGCCACTTATTAGATGGAGGCAGGACTTCAGAATGCAAAATCAATTTATACACAGAAGACACAAACCGCCCTGGCTGGATATCCTGATGGCAACCCCATACGACTACCTCAATCTGTGGACCAGAATCCCATGGCAACAATGCAGCAATATGATTCTGGCACCATGTTATAATTGCCGGCGTTGTCTTATAAAAGTTTGTACATGTTTTTGTGCTAAAAACTTTTAGGAGAAGGCAGTGTTAACCACCTAGTGGTTAACATTGTACACATGTTAGGTGTCAGTGGTGGCAGATGACACTTGGCATGTTTAGGTTAGCATAAGTGTAAGGCTTAGATTTAGCTAGATGTAGGGCTCAGATTTGCGGTCTACACTATATTAGACCAGAGCCTCTTCAGATGTACTCAGGTTTTATCTCAAGTTTGGAGAGCCTCATTGGCGCATGTTTCATTCACTCTTTGTACATATTTGTTTTTCTTATTCTTATTTTGTGATCATGAGCATGGCAGTTTTGTAGCATCCGGCAATCATAGACTGCTGCTACGGGTGTATGGCAAGAACTCACAATTAACAAACATGATAAAAACAATTGTCATCAAGGATTTTTTCCATGTTGTATGAACGTGGATAGCTCAAGATTATTATCTTCGTTTAAGATAGGAGCTAAGAATCGGAACAAGGGACACCGTGACCTTAGATGGCCACTTTCAAGATAAATTTGATAATACTTTGGTTCATTTTCTCGCTCCCTTAAGAGATTAATCACCTACAATTTTGAACATGATAGATGGAATGTAAAAAGCTATATTTCCTCAAATGATAATGCAACTGAACGATTTATTATTTGCAAGGAGGAATCAATATTAATATCTTATTTGGGACACTTGATTATGCTTAGGAAGGAGCATTCGCTGTTATAAGGGCATCAGCAAATGGAGTTTAATCATCAAACTTGACATCAAGACAGTCTTGGAAAAACATAATCTCAAGGTTTAATGGGAGGAAGCAAAATATTCTAGGGCACATTGAATCAGCTGTGTTATCACAGTCATGGTACACTTATTTTAGAGAAGGATGACTTTGCTTAATTATGACATGAGAAAGGGTTGTTGGAAACTTCAAGGATCAATAAAAGGCTGGCTACGTAATTTGACATGAAATTTACTCCCAGCTTGATTAAGATTTGAATGGTTGTTAGGATGAAGCTACATTGGCATTTTGATTGTGAAACTGTTATTAATTGTTGAACTGTTGTAGAGAAGCAACGATGCCAATTTGGTTGTAAATGCTAGACATAATATTGACATCTCGGTATTGATTTATGCATGCCCTATGACTTCCAGTTTATAGAGTCACAATCGAGAATTCAATTGCTATTCATTGTCTATGCTATGTATGTTTGCCGATCAATTCTCTTTATTGTCCTTATGGTAATGGAGATGGATTCTCAAGTGTATGTCTAGTGTCGATTGTAGGCACTATATACAAAAAAATAGATGCAACAATTCTATTTATTTAATGTCAATGTTAATGCTTATAACGAGTGTTGTTGCATTTGTTTCATAATTGTTCTCCAAGTTTCTTTCTTGTACGAGTGGTTGTCTTTCTATAGATGAGGCGGAGCATTTTTGGGTTGCCCCTAGGGGGGCAAACCCTCGTTTATGTGGGTATGTGGGCATATCCAAGTATATGCCGGCATATGCCTAGCATATGCTGGTGACTGCTAAAAACTGGCTGCTGCCTGTAAATGCTAGGTCATCCAGCCTTCAGTGAACAGTCGAACTCCTTTAATCCTCACTCCGGCGAGGAAGGGGTGGTTTTTCCTGGAGTTTTTTTGTTTTGGCGCTCTTTACTTCCTAAAACCTTAACGTGTCCTTAGCCCTTTCTGGAGGAAGGCATGGCCCCGTTGTTTGCCGCCTTCTTCAAATCGGCCATTTTAAGATTGCTGGAGCCATAGGCCATTGCAAGGAGGCTGTTAGAAGGTAAATGTCAGTAGGGATCTACATTTTTTCCAAGGAAAGGATTGAAACCGTCATGCCGGAATGGATTAGAATCATCTGAAGCCCTATTTTCTGATGAGCTTTTTGTTGATTTTTGGATCAGGCTTCTGCAAGGAAGTGGCCATGGCTGGCTTTACAGGAAAGTCTGGCTCTGCTCCAACAACAATTCGTCGCTCTAGATTTGAAAATGTCAGTAGGGATCGCTCTGGATTTGAAGAATATGACTAATGATTCAACTATTCAATTCCTTGATAAAGGGGCCCAGTACACACAGCAGGAAGTCTCAGGTAGAAATTTTTTCTCTCATTTTTTTGGATGAACCCAGTATGTGGGCTACAATCGCAAACCAGACTTGAATGGGCCTATGTGTAGGTTGCTCAGAAAATAAAAGTATTGTCTTGATGCGGAGATTCACAAGGCAAATAAGTTGAGCTCCGGGCATGAAAAGGTCTGAATATGGGCAGTTTGTGAACTAAAACCTGGCGTGGTAATTTGCAAGGCAAGTTCTGCAGCCTTATGTAGTGCCTGTGATATAGAAGTGTATTCTGCTAATCCTTTACCAAACAAGCATGACAGATCCCCCATTACCCATTTTATAGACTGCAGAGAAAAGATATGATATCTCATAAGCATGTCATAGATTCAGATTTACAAGTACAGCTGATTGTCAGGGGCTTAGTTGGACCTCTAGACACCCAATCCCCGGCAAAAGAGATTAGCTATTGATGATGAAATATATTTCTCCTCTTTTCAATCCCAGGCAGAGATAACAGATCAAAGGGCAGAATAAAGTGCAAATTTTCAAGGTCTCATCATAGTGTCGGGTCTTAACATGATGTTTGGTTGTATCTTGAAGAATTTGCTTCTATGATAGCTCCTGAAGGCGGATGTGCTCCATACAAAAGTTCCTCAATTATGCTACATTTATGATGATATATGGTCTATTTCTATATTTATATAGTAATCAGATTCATATTGTACTTATGGAATCTTACAAATGCATGGACATATTTTGTTGTCAAAGGAAGTGCTCTGCATAATTTGCTACATGAAGCTTTATATGCAGATGCCTGCGAGCTGTGGTTATGACTTCATGTGCTATCTCTGATTTTTTAGATGTATTAATAAAGTTTGCACAAATGATGTTAAAATAAAATGCTAATGTTTGGTTATATAGATGTGCATATGATAATTGGACATCACAGAGAAACAATGCAACAGTTATACGAATGGCTTGCCATCATCTGGATTGTAATATATTGGGTTATTGTAGTATTTGGAGACTCCCGTTTTGCAGAGCCCTATCTTTGGTTCAGTTCAACATTTCTGGGAATTGTCATTTGCAAATATGTGAGTGCAAGATCGCATCTGTATTAACATTTATTATTGTAATTGCTTTTGCAGACAATCTTCTTTTTGCTTATGCAGGTTTATGATGTTATCAAAAGTTTCAGTTCACAATACTTGAAGTCCTACAAAAATCTTTCGGAGAAGGACCAAGTTGAATGGAATAACAGGTAGTTTGGCATTGTTACTATGTTGGCACATTGTATTTAGTTAATGAATATCTGCGAGGCAAATTTGTAAGCCTTCTCCTCAGTGTTTGTGAGTCTCCTGTCCACATGAAGCTTTATATGCATATGCCTGCGAGCTGTGGTTATGACTTCATGTGCTATCTCTGATTTTTTAGATGTATTAATAAAGTTTGCACAAATGATAAATGATGTTAAAATAAAATGCTAATGTTTGGTTATATTGATGTGCATATGATAATTGGATATCACAGAGAAACAATGCAACAGTTATACGAGTGGCTTGCCATCATCTGGATTGTAATATATTGGGTTCTTTCCCAGGCAGATGTCTTTGCCAACACTGTAGAATTTGAGATTATCTTTCTTTATAAGGCTTATTTTGTAAAAAGGTCAATTGTAAGGTGCCTACCAGGAGACCCAAAGCATACAAGTGCATTGGCTTCTCATAAGGTGACATGGTTATGAGGTCTTGCAATGCTTATGGATGATGCAGTTTGTAGTTAAGGAACATGCCAAATTGGTGCAAGCTAAACCAATATACTAGCGACATTGTCAACTCTCACCATAAGCATAAGCAAATATAACTTAGCACAAATGCATTTACAAAAGGCCTTCTTTTTTGGATGCTATTATATAAATAAATAGCAAAAATATGAAGAGCAACATCGGAGACTGCAAATAAGTAGCAAAATCTCAAATGGAATATTGTAGCAAGATTTTATGAAAACACAAGACATCTAAAAAAAAAAAAAAAAAAAAAAAAAAGAAAAATGCAAAGCCTAATAGCAAAATCATTTGCATTGTGTAAATAATGCCAATTATGCATGTGTGCTCTATCCATTGTACCGATCTTGCAATAACCCCACATATACTAAATTGTCATATGCCCAAATTTTTCAACTCCAATTACTGGAAAGGAAACAATTGTTTTTAGGAATGTTTACTGGCTGAATTTACAAGGACAACCCTTAGATACAATTGGTATACTACTTCTAAAACCAGTATTCTCATATAGACAACTATATGTTGCCCTATCAAGATGCACGAGCGACTTGGGATCAAGGCAATAAAAATGTTATGAAAAAGATTAGGTTCTACCTTTTTTTTTGGGGGAGTTTTTATTGAAATAATTAATAAAAAGATTTTGTAAGCATGCCGCCAGCGTTCATCCTGAGCCAGGATCAAACTCTCCATGGGATTCATAGTTATTACTTATAGCTTCCTTCTTCGTGGACAAAGCTTTGGAACCCAACCCTCTTCATACCAAGACATAACTTGTGTTCATTCACTTTGTATCAGCCTTAACCTCACTCACTTTTATTTAGTATACTCATCCCTAAGGCCGCCTTTTTGGATGACGGGAAAGCAAGGCTTGGAATAGGTTTAGGGATAATCGGGCTCGAACCGATGACTTCCACCACGTCAAGGTGACACTCTACCGCTGAGTTATATCCCTACCCTGATCTAGAAGGATAACTTACTGATGTGCAGGAACCTAAATGAAATGGTCGGGAAACTGGATGCCACCGGAAAAGTGCCGCACATTCTTATGCCCCAATGTATGTATGTTGTTCCGGCCGGCATGAAGAAGGGCCCAATTGATCGAACCAAAGACCTTGAGCACGTAATGGATCCTGAAGTACTATTTCCGCATCTCCCTGACCAAAACCACTACCTTGGGATGGATGTAAGGCTAACCATATTGCTCCAGATGTGGTGAAAAAAATGATAAAGAAATAATTTCATTTTCTCCGAAGGAATTGACCACAATGCATCTTTCTTAGAGAAATTAAAATTCTTGGACAAGAGTTGGTATGGCTTTTGCTACCTTTTCATTATTTGTTATTCTATTTTTTAAACGTCATTTTGAACCAACATGCATGGTGACTATGATCAAACTTAATGCTATGGGACACTAGAAACAACATAATGCTATGGGACGATGCAATAGTGAGAATTGTATTAATACCATCACCTTCACAAAATGTCAATGTTTTGAAACAGCAATTTTGATTCAAATACTCTATTGTCCTCAACTATGACTTAAGCCACTTCACCCTCCGGCCATGGAGGGCAACCCTCCGTGCGCAGCACCTTGTTTTAACTGAGGTTATGCATATACAGGAAGATGGCATCACTTTGGCACATCGGGTAGGAGCAACATGGCCCGACCATCCTCATCACCTCCTAGTCCATTTCAGAGATGGTATTTCCATACTGAGGCATGGCAGACAGAAAGAGGAATTATGGCAGGTAGGAGAAGCTCATCTGCGACGGAAGTGGGGCAGTATACAGAGGAGGTCAGGCTATCATTAGAGATCAGTGGCCTTCTGATCCATAGATAGTTTTTATGTCGCCACATTCTTCCTTATGTTGTTATTCCTATTTCTTCTTGTGTTTTGTGATGGTACATAAAGTCTGATTTGATTGTCAGGCCTAAGGGCCAAGTCATAGTTTAATCTGGGTTTTTTCCAAGCTTTCCATTATGTTTGGTGACATTATGGATTGTTCTAGCCCATTGTATGGGTCCCATGGCCTATTGGTCTTCGTGGATATTAAAAAATCTATTCTATTCTATTCTTTGGTGGGAATGCGTTCTATGCAATGCATTTTATCTACCAACTTAATGCAACAAACATCTACTTACATTGTTGTCAAGGTGCTAGCAACATGGAGATTGAAGTTTTGGCTTCAAAGAGGTGTTTTCAACTTTCAATTTTGGAGGCCAAATTCAAGTTATGAGGCAGTTAATCTGCAAATCTTTATTGTAGAGAGACATGTTGTCTACTATAATGCTATTTTGATCCAATATAACCCTCTGGGCATTTGGGCAAAACTTTGGAGAGATGGATTGAGTGAATATTATTAGATAAAATAAGATAAGATGAATTTTTATATGCTAATTGAATCAAGGAGACTAGGAATTTCTTTGCTGGTTGAGGTCAAATTTTTCTTTGTTTTATATGAGTTAGAAGGCAATTTGGTTGTCATTGTTATCATGATATGGCATTAGGGTGCCATCCCACTGTCCAGTGCGTGGCTCCATGTAATATATCAGACAAAGATTAGCATCATCTTATCCCTTAATCTCCTCCAATCATAGATAGCCAACATTAAAATAGCTAATTCTATATTTGATGGTGCACTATGATTGGCATGACAAATAGAATTGATATTTTTAATGGCTTCAAGCTTATTTCTCAAAGAAAAGCATCTAAAAGAAATCATGAATGTTAGATAGATTTCAAAATTGTGGCTACACATTTGTAGCTTTGATAAAGTGGACACATATTTAAGGTGCATCGTTGGCTTGGTTTGTTCTTCCTTTTCATCAGTGGCCTTCAAAGTAATTTGGTCGAAAACATAAGCACTTTAGAATTGGGAATGGGAGTCAACTATCCTAAATTACGATGAGAAAATCTCTTGGTTCCGTCATTTTGTTCTTGCTCCTTAGCTAAGCCGATTGCATGTCCCTTTTTAAGGTATGCATACATCATTGCATATACATTTTGAATATAGCATCAACTTTAACCATAACACAACTTAGCTATCCAAGACGTTGGCATCGTTATCAACCCTACGGTAAGACACGTTTTCTATTGCATCCAAAAAAAAAAGTGTCAATTAACATCATGCTTTTGTTTTATAGGTGCCCATAGAAAATGATACAGATAATGTGCTCCAACACATTGCTCAGCTGGAGCAATCAATCAATCATTTACATGATTCAATGACGTCATTTGACGTGAACTTGGATGAATGTCCCAATGTCACGCTCCCACAACTGAATGCACTTCAAGCTACACTTCGTCAGCACCTAAACGAACGAATCCAACAACATATTCTTGGCACCCGTTCATTTTTATGCTTTGTACCAAAATTACGAGAAGAGAAAATCCAAGATATACAACATGAACGACGAAATCCAGAGCAAAGCTTGAGTTATTTACCAACAACCTATAGGTCCAGATGATTGATTAGTGGATAATGTATGTCCTATTGTTCTGTTGCATATACGTATGGGCTACCATATGATACAACCCAAATTTTGCTATAAGAAAAAGTTATACAAGTTAGGAACTTCAGTTCTATTGTATATTCTATATTTCTTCTCCCAATGGCTCTTGCTACAAATAAATAAATAGAACTTACAAAAAGTTGCAAAGTTGCATACACCATGTCAAATACATATTCACGTGGAGGTTTTTAGAAGGCCATACCTTTTTTCAAAAAATCGCATTTTTCACCTTTTTCACCCTTTTCACTTTTTTGACATATTATAAAATAGGAAGATTTAGCTTTCAAGAACAGAGGAGGACCCAAGGCACATAGAGCAACCTAATGATCAAGGAGTTATCTATATCGAACTTGAAGGAGACAATCAATGGGACACTAAGGAGCAACAAGCACAAAATAGAGAGGGACATAATGAGCAAACATGTATCTACATCGGACTTCAAGGAGACGAACACATGGAGACTGAAAACCAACAAGCACAAAACCATGAGAGAGACGACCAACAGACACATGACCAGCAGCAAGACCCTGAGATCAGTAGCCAAGAAGAAGTTGCGGACACATCAGTGGTTGAGATTATCAACCAACAAGAACTTGACAAGATATCATACCTTATATACACAAGTGACAGTATGCTCCTAGCTACATCACAAAGAGTTATAGACTTTGACTATACAATTCAACGCTATGAAACAATATTGAAGTATGGTTAAGAAAGGGTGCTTATTGCAAGAACCCATACTTTATTCAAAAAGGTCTAACTTTTATCCCCTATTTGGACATAGAATTTTAGCTTTCAATTAATTGCTACATAATGTGACAAATACATTTGGGGTATGGTTAGAGGAGGGCGACTTTTGTAAGAACCCACTTTATTAAAATAGGTCTAACTTCTAAACTCCTAATTTGACATAGGGTTTCAATTTATAACAAACACTAGACATTACGAACTCTGCTATTAAAACAAGTTATTTAGACCCAACAGAGCACAAGCCAATTAAATGCACACTAAAGTAAGCTATCAAATATGATGCTTCATCAAAGTCTCAGTGATCTATGCAGAATTAATTTTTTGGGCTAGCCAAATAAACCACTCAACTGGTCAGCATATTGTTATCCATTATGCATTGCTCTAATTTATCTTTTTTGGGTTGCCCCTAGGAGGGCAAACCCTCGTTTATGTGGGTATGTGGGCATATTCAGGTATATGCCGCATATGCCTAGCATATACTAGTGACTGCTAAAAACTGGCTGGTGCCTGTAAGTGTTAGGTCGCCAGCGTTGTCGGGTGGATGCTGTGCAAACCGGCTAACCGGCTTTCGTGTTGTTCCGCTTTCACGTCCGGGATTCGATTAATCAAGTGGATTGTGAAGATTAATCAGGTTTGGGGCTGGATTTGAGAGAGATTGAAGGAAAAATGATGGAAAAGGGAGCGCAGATGGAGCAGAAAGGGGCCGGGAAGAGGGCAGACCAGAATCAGAATTTTAAGAGCTTTGCAGAACGAGCTGCTTCGCATTCTTTACCCTGTTTTTGTCCATTCCTCCATGGATCTTGTTTCAAAGGGATTTGCTCAAGAAGGTATGGTATCTCATTAATTGCATTCCATTGTGTGCCTTTCTTCTGTGCTGTTCTTTTCCTTTTATATGTGCAGTCGTCCCATTGGTTATGCACTCTTGAGCTTATACATCGATGCTTTCTACATGAAGGCATTGATGTGAAAATAAGGAACTTTGGGATGGGTGCCCTTCCTCCAGTCAAAATCCCTTCTGTTGATCTACTTGACCCATTTTGCCATCCTCGATCCTCCGATTGCACATCCATGCAGCTTATCTTTGAACTTCAAATATTGTTGGACAAAAGATGGGCAACAAATCTATCCTACTTGTGCATCCCTAACCTTCTCTAGATATGTCCACATCGAATAATGCTCTGATTTCTGTTGTGATGGGATGAAGAAGGAAGTGAATATGAAGGTCCATTAGTTGGCACATCTGGATGTTCTTCGTGCTATTTATTCTAACCTCAGAAAACAAGGCTATTTACTCTAACCTCAGAAATGCTCCATAGCAGTTATAAACTTGGGATTAGTCTATTTCCTAAGTCTTATACCTTTATAAAACCGCTTGTGCATCGCTGACTACCTAACCATTAAATTCCCTAAAAATTTATTTCTCTTTTTGTTTGCACTAGGATGATGGAGTCGATGCTAGGGCGATGCAAACAAGGATTAAGGAGCAATTGTCACAACTCGGGACGAGAGATGGCAATCGTTTGAGCGCCTTATTTACAAAAACACCGGTCGGCATCGCCATTGCACCTATTTCCGTGAGATTACGTCGTAAAAATGGGGACGAAGTTGTTTAAACGAAAAGCACAGCAAACGATAGTGGAACTAGTGCATTTACTTATAAACCCCTGCTTTAGTCGCACGTAAAATGTAGATGGTCCGCTTTTCTGTTTATTTATTCCCTAGAGTAACATTCATATGTTGTTTGTCATAGTTTTCTCGCTTTGTAAAGTTGGAAAGGCTTTTTCCTACCTTTTAATTCATATCCGCCGCTTTGTGATTATTTAGGACGATCAAATGTTTGTTTATGTCATGTCAACTTTTGATTAAAGTATACAATGTTTTCTTTCATGATTTGTAGGTTAGGAGACACTTGCGCTTGCTTCAACGCTCAGGACTCGAAGAAATTGTAGAAAGCTTTGTGCGGCTTCTACCTTCATGTAATGGAGCTATGAAATCTAGTTCAACAAAGTATGTTGCTCGTTTTTTCATGTGGTTTGAAAATATTGTTTTCTTTTCTGGGCAAACTTTTCTTGGCCCTATTCTACTGATACAAAATTTCTCTCTGCAGTTGCTTAATACACTCTAATTTTGATCCTTAATCCAGTTGTTGTTCTCAGATCGTGCCCAAGAATGCGAAGGGAAGAACCTGAAGCTTGGAAAAACGTTTTTGTGGAAATTACTTGAATTGCTAGATTATTAGAACAGGTTTGAACTCAAGAACCATGTCCAATGTAGGCATTGGTAATTCAAGGTATTCATGTGATCGATCTCCTCTCTGACATGTGGCTCATTCCTGCCTGCAGATGGATAATCCTATCCTCGCCGCAGGCTCGTATCCTTATGTGTATTACATCAACACTCTCATTTTATGCAGAAGAAGATGTAGCACTATTTATTTTCTCAATGTATAAAATGCATTGATTAAGGGAGTTCTTAGTCGGCCTTTCTTCATGCCGCTTTGTCTTACCATGCCGGGCAGTCCTTGCGCGTTTCGCACTACTACTTCTCGTGTTCTCGGCTTTATATTATTCAAGCCGTTGATTTTGCATGTTCATTCATGAGTACTTCCTTGTCCTCATGTACAAATGCTTTATGAAGTTGTCACAGCTTCAATATGCTTTCAAAGAACCGCCAAGACAAGAAAGCACCCCATCGCACCTTTACGCAGCCATCCAAAGGGTACAAATTTGAGGTGGGTCTAGTAGTTTGTTTATATCGGGCAAATTTACTCAACTTAGCTATTTTTCACCGATTGTATTTTCTCACCACATTGCAAAGGTTTTAGGGCATGCAAAGGAGAAAGTTCCTTTGTCCTTGAAGTGTGAGGTTGATGGAGTAAGGCATCGCCTATATGAGATGAAAAGCCATGAGGCGAACCAAGAAGAGAACGATGTCGTAAAAGTGAAGCCTCTTGTATCCATGTTCGGCGAGGATACTACAAGAATAAAATACAACGTTTTAGGGGACACTTATATTGGTGAGATTATGTTTTTAGCATTCGTTGTGTCTCAGCATTTCGGTGTAATCAGTATAATTTGCATTTTACTTGGGGGATGTGGATAGTGAGACAACTTGTGAGAATTCTCACTGGAAAACAACCTTTTTGAAGCATCTATTCTCATTTCAACCCCGCATTTCAAGCAGAGGAAAGTTTGCAATTGAAAAAAGATGGACAGGTATCCATAAAAGGAGATCAGGTATCAAGGGAAGATCTTGTAAGCTCATCAAGCATCAAGCACCGTAATGATCAAAAGAACATGAGTAGAATGAAAAGAGACTTCCTGAGTTTCTTAGAAGAAGCTAATGATATGCCTGAAGCTTCCAAGGACACAAAAAGAGTGGCCTATGTATCCATAATGTCCAATAGTCACATGGGTAATACAGCTGAAAAAGATAATGTGGCTAATACAGTTGAAAGGAATAAAGTTATTTCTGCCCCTGAACATGATGGACTAGCTGCTATCCATGAAAGTGATGGGAAAACCGGCAAAGTTAGTGCTGATGTTCAAGGAGTGGACAATGCTTCAGAAGGCAGGACAGAAACCCTTTTTTATTTCTTTCTAGCAGTGAGGGAGATGCCACATTCTCTTGAGGATCAGAGTTTCTGTGTACATAGTATAAAGGTCAAATACATAAATCAAGTTTCATTCAATGACATAGATCAATCAAAATGTTGATGATAAATTCAAAATATTGATCCGGTGAACTCTTCCAATCACTACACTAGCAGAAAGGGTCTTATTTAACTTATTATAAAATGAAATCGATTTATCTTCTATTTTGTCCACAGTGAGAGCGACATGACAATTATCATTTGTAACCAATTGGGGCCACCTTTGTCGCTTAGAACCGCTCATAACGTCTTCAACATGTACATGTTCTTAACTAGGTAATTTTTAAGCAACACTAAATTTTTAAGCAAGAGTTATAACTATGCAGGTAGCCAAGTACTTGGAGCTTTAGTAGCATAAAGTTCAAGGCTTGATCAAGATATTGCTTTTTAGCAACTCCATTTGCACAATGGGGGAACCTAAGCGAAAATTGATTTTACTATACAAAGGTACCCTTTTGGAATTTTTCCATGGCGGTAAATCATAATTGAATAAAAGATTAACAAGGTGCCCAAGCACTACGGATTGCCCCAATGTCAATGCCATGGGCAGTTGTGTTTTTAGCACAAGCTTTTGAAAAACATGAAGAAGTTTAGGTTTTATATGTTTGTGCTAAAGCACAATCTACTTTACGCAGAGAATGTGGGACTTGTTCATGAACTACAGTATCTCCTTGATTGTACTTGATAAGCCTTGGTAAGGCTTGAACATATAGGGAGATTAGCTTACCTCAATCAATGGTGTTCCATTTCGAAAATCGAAATGGAAAATTGCTTAGTTTATCAAACTGCTACTGGTGGTGGTGGTGGTGGTGGTGCTTGAATGTAATTGTTGATGAGCTTGTATTGATAATGTTTATACAGCATATTGCGAATTTTTGTTTTATGGTTCATCTCCACTGGGCTAGTAGGGATATACAACATTATCAAGCATGATCCTAGTATATTTCGAGCGTTTGTCTCCTGTGCACATTCTTGACTTCTTTAAGAGGAGAAAGAAAGATGGATGGGTAACAGGTATGTTGTCAAATGGGATTCCATTGGGCTTGACCATGTCCATCTAATACCCTAATTATTTATTATGGAGAACATAGGGTGCAAATGAGTTTAGTTTTCATATTGGTGGTAGGAAAATGTAGGGGCTGAGGCTTTATTTGCTGATTTGGGACATTTCTCAACGTTATCAATTCAGGTAAATAGTTTTTGTTTGAGGGAACAAATGCGGCATGTTGATATGTTAGCTTGGGCAGGTTGCTTTTACCGTGCTGGTCTTTCCCTGTCTGCTGTTAGCCTATATTGGTCAAGGAGCATACCTCATGAAGTTCCCAAGTAATGCTTCAGTTTCTGTTTTTGTTATGATTGAGGTATTATGTGTTACATGTGAAATATGATATCATATTTCTATTACAGATTCTATTTTCTGGCCTATATTCATAGTTGCAACAATTGCTGCAAACCTTTTCGATCATCAAGCAGTCAGTTGCGCTTGGATGCTTTCCGCATAAAGATTGTTCACACATCGCACCAATTTGGTGAACGAATTTATGTTCCTGAAATCAATTGGATATTAATGGGCCTTTGTCTTGCAATAACAGCTGGGTTTCGAGAGACTACTCAAATAGGAAATGCATTGGTATGTGACACCTGCATTCTTTATGCTATCTATGTATTATTTCCATTTGACACCCTGTTGCGTTCTGCAGGTATTGCCGTTGTGGCAGTTATGCTTGTGACAACAATACTTATGACTCTCATCATGCTTTTCATTTGGCAGAGAAATCTTCTCCTAGTTGCTCTATTTTTCGTGGTTTTTGGATCAGTGGAATTAATCTATTTTTCCGCTGTTCTCTTTAAGGTGGAAAGTGGTGGTTGGGTTCCTCTAGCAATTGCCTGCATCCTTTTAGTCATAATGTATGCATGGCATTATGGAACTGCCAACAAGTCCAACAAGTCAAAGCCGCCATGCGCTCCGCGACGCCGCTCGACCACATCTGGACAGACTTCAAGCCCGCTCTTTGCGACATGGTATAGGTATGATTGTGCAAAAATACCCTCTGGCCATGGAGGGCAACCCTCCGTGCGCAGCACCTTGTTCAATTAGGCCCTCATCATAACTGATGTACTAACAATTGCCATTGAGATAGGATGTTGGGCTCGGGAAGCACGAGAGCAAAGGCTTTGCCAGTGTTGCCAACAGGGTGCCATTGGATGAATGTCATGCCCTCCAGATCTGCCCAGCGTTTACCCATATCTGTCGAGTGGTATGTTCGATTACTAGTGCCTCGCCAACCGTTGCATGAGTTATTGAATACGGCGTCAGTGGGTTTGTTGGGGTCATACCTCTAGGAGGTTATGGATGCACGGACTCAGTTGTGTCCTCCGGGACGGTATTGAACTGTCCTATACAATTGTACAGCGTGCCAGCATACTTATTACTGCTAAGGTTTTTCCCTCGAAAACCCTTCGGGGCGGGGGTTTTTTAATCCTGTTAGTAATACACTTGCTGCTCTCTTTTTGTTTGGGTCCCATAGGCCAATCGGTCTCCGTGGACGCTAAAAATCTGTTCTATTCTATTCTTATTAATATATAAATTATCTAACAAAAATTTGTATGTGGAAATTATGTATCTTTGCCATGGAAAGATGCCAATCACAATGTTAGAGCTTTACACATTTAGATTCAAGTTGTGCATACATCTTTCAATAATATTTTGAGGATGTTACATCTTTACGATGAATAGGAAATACAAATTAAAGTGGAGTTGGTGTACTGACCCTCTTGTTGTGGCATAATAGCCAAGTGAAACCTGCTCAGGCTTGCCACCAATAGATGTACATAAGCTTAAGCGCAATAGACTCTTGCTAATTCCTCCTCCTTTTTTGTATTTTTTAACTAAAGATCTTAAGCAGAAGTTGTTTTGTTGTGTTATCCAAGGTAACACAAGATCTACAATATTTCTATACCGGTATAGGTGAACATATTTTTTACTACAAATGACAAAGAATGTCTTATGCCTCCAAAATAAACATGCATAAATGGCAGGTTAATGGATAAGTTATAAAAGTTTAATTAACACGTATGCATTTTTCCAACGAATATAACGTGGCTTTAATATCTTTCATTTTATTTTTTTCCTTCGGTCCTCTCTAGATTTATGAAGACATTGTACATGTATCATGGTTGTTTGCTTTAAACTGTAATTATGCATATGGCATGAGCTAAAACTTAGAACAACGCAAAATGTAAACACTTCAAGCTTGACAAAGTCATGCTATTATAATGTCATTCGTATAGGATTAACTTCATGTCTTTTAATTTATAAAAGACACCCATAATAACATCATGAAGCTTTTATATAATGTCCTATTAGGTTGTTGATCAACTTCTTAAAAGTACAAGTTTAGATTGTTGAATTAGTTCGATGGACACTTACACTCTACCAATGTAACCTAATCCATATATAGGCTCCAAAACCAATCAATAAATTGCCATTTTAAAATGTTAAAGAATAAAAATAGTCCCACATACAAACACACACAATAATGTTTTAAACTTTAACTATAAATAACATTTTCCCAAAATTTACGTTTAGCAACACAATTTCATTTAACATCGTTGCCACGCTTACCATCGCTTCATTTAGAAGTGCTTCAACACGACAATCACATCAAAACTCAAGAATACCAAAATGCTCTTGATGTGAATGGAATACATGCATGGATAGACCAAGTAAGGTTCTGACATATAATGGATGGAGTGATTCATACAAACACGTCGAGACGCAACAATCGGATTGAGTTCCGTGCGGTGATTTTCTTTTTTCTTTATGGGGTAAGGTCATGGCGATGGCAAGCATGCAGCATCAGACTTGAAAGCATTAGACTTGAAAGAGGCAACATCAGGTTTGAAAACATCAGGCTTGCAGCAAGAACTAAACCATTGCGCAGGAATTGAACTGAGAATCAAGATCACTGGCTGAATTGGTAACCAAAAATCTGTTGTGCCGATTATAATTCCTGGATTTTGGCAAGTGCAACATGGCATCATTAGAATACACCACTGGAAGAAAAACTGATGGCATATGATATTCTGTGTCTAAAATTCAATGTGCTTGGCCTTATGCGAGGCTGCAGCCCGATGGCATATGATATTACATGTCTAAACTTCGTGATGCCTTTTGGAATTTTTGAGAATAGTTATTTACTATTTCATTATGCTGCACACAGTTGGAGTTGATGTTGGGAAAGATAAACTCGGTGGTGTTTTCAGGTGAGGGGTGAACCAAAACAACAATGTTCTTTCAATGCTAGGCTGAAAAGATAGGTTGCCCGATTACATGATGCAAAACAATGAAGATATGGCTTGGAAAAATCAACAAAAGTGATGGAATTTATACTTCACATTCTTTTTGTGTGTGGTGGCTTTGCATTATGGACTTGTTCTTTGGTCGCAGCTCTATGATGGAAGCATCTTGGCGTTAAAGGTGTTCATTACTTTGGAACTGAGGAAGGATGAAGTGTTGGTTCGATGCAATGGCGCTGCCGGTTGTGGGGCTCCTTCTATTAATCTTGACCGTCGGATAGAGTGGAGATAGAGCGATATTGAGAATGTTCCGGTTAAAGGGATGGGTGTTGAACCCTTGGACTAGTCCAGTGAGTTTTTGAGTTCATACTTTGCTATTAAGCTTTTGATCTTTTTTATGCATCGACATATTTTGCTGACATCTAATTCTTATCGTACGTTTAAATTACCGTTATATCGAAAGTGAAGCTCGATATATGTCACGTACATGATTCCTATACATTTGAAGGAAAAAAAAAGAAAAAAATGCAAATTTGTAGATGATGAGGCACAACTAACATGGTGCATGCTGACTCTATATTTTGTTGTTTATATTGTTTACATATGGTGTCTACCATTGTGTGTTTGTATCCAAGTCGTTTTCTTATGATAATAGAAGCTATAGGCATGCATTTGACACTAAATTCAACCCCAATTAGAAATACATTCTTCAAATGTCAAATTTCGTATTAAGATAGAGTAGCTAGTTTGGGGCTGTTTGTATGCTTGGTTTCAATTTCAAAGCGTTCGATAAAAATCTTATCTTAGTCTCAAAAAAGCCCAGAGTGCCCAAATAAAAAAGCCCATGAAAAAGATTTCCCCTTCTTGCAAGACCAAGAAATTAACCTTTCTAGGGTTTCCCACCCATTAGAAGTCATTGACTTTTGGTATCCCATTCTCTGAGACTACGATTAGCAAGCCACCCCTTAACGGGAAAGGGAGCAGGCTTTGGTGTTAGATAACAAACTACAAAAGTCTTGAAACATTGCATGAAATGTAGAGCTCATCTTCTACATCCAAAAGTCCCAAGCTCTTGGCTGAGATACTAGCATGAGCATAAAGAAAAAGGTTATATAATAGTACTATGGGTACCAACATCGTCTTCTTCTTAGATGCCATAATACTACAAGGAACCAACAGTTGTTTCCAGTCTAACACCAAGCTAATCTTGAAGATCCCTTCCGAAACTTATTCTAGCTGGACACTATACTTAAAGAGTGGTTCCTTTTTTTTTTATGTCAAAACATATTACAGAGCTGTAATGGAATTTTAGATCAATCTTCTTAGACTATTATTGACCATATTTTAATCTTTCTAATTTGGATGAACTACTATGACATAATTCATTTAATGTCCACATCTAAACTTGCTTTTGATGCCATCTAATCTACATCTCAACATCAAACTCAGTAATGGACATTTACAACAACTACCTCTACATAGGCGATAGATGAGACCTAACAAAAATAGCTCAAAAGTTGACAAGCTCGAAATAAATTAAAAATCCAAATTGTTGTCACTTTCACACCAACAACAATCCATATAAATGCACCACCATTACCCTGGAAATAATGGCAAGGCCAACTTTTAGACTTACATCAAGGTTTTGGTTGACTCTTTCAATTAGTCTACAATGTTGACCATGATTCCAATCTCTTTAAGACGATTACTCTATTACGCATGTTCTCTCCACCATCTTCCATCGGATTAAACATTATGAAAAGGTTGCAGTTTGACAGCAGATAACGAGTGTGCTAGAGTCCATGATATATGAATGAATACTTCCCATATTTGTGAAAACGATGATGCTATGGTCAATAGGTTAATTGGTCTTCGTGGACTTCAAAATTCAATTCAGTTCCATGATACTAGCACAATGTGTTTTGCACTCCATTATAAGCAAAAGAAAAATGGGAAGATATTGTTTCGTATTAGCAATTGTTAATAGTACTTCGTATCAATTTGAAGATGAACATATGATTAATCTTCAATTGATGTGTTTTATATTATTGAGATCAAACATTATTAATTGGATCAGTTCATTTGATGCAGTGGTCTGACGGAATGTGGTTGGATGGTTGGCTCACTTAATTTCTATCGGGTGGGAAACGTGGGTGGTGCAAGTCCACCAACTATCACTCAACAAAAATGTAAAATTACAAGACAAAATTCCTGAACCACGACTATTTGAACTCGGCCTAGATCCTTCATTTTCAAATCAAGTTTGTTTTATCGGCGAGAGGATGGCCAACTGGTCTGGATTTATAAATGTCTGATTCTTTGAATGTTGCTCCAAAATACATTGTATATCAAAAAAAATAAGTATAGACATAATAGAAAACACATGAAGAAAACGAGAATACTTACCTAAAGCTTCACGGTGTTCTGACCGCCCATTTCTTGTAAGTAGGGCACTTGAGAGCTCGATGTTGGAAAACGTTGAAGCTGCTTTCTTTGCTTGAATCATGGCATCTTCATAGCCCTTCTTTCTTGTTTTCTGAGAATACCTTATGAGAGGATGCTAGCGGTATAGTACGTGCCTTTGTGATTTACTCGAGGTAGGGGGCTTAAACAAAAGTATGAGAAAGTGTCTATAATATTTGTTTGGATTCGATTAAGAAGCGGCATATGCTAGCGACTAGCTAAGCAATCCGCGACTCGGGGACATCATACCACGAAACGATAGTGTTGTTTGTCTTTGGGCGATCTCTTTCAATGTTGAACAGGACAGTGTGGACGGATCGAAACTTAAGGGGTTCAGTAAACCTTGGGCCAGGAGACCCGGTGTGATTGGATCACCTCACGGAGTCGGGTCTATCTTGGCGAGTCGAGGAATGTAGAGGCCCAGGCAGACCACCCTCTTGGGTAGGCTTTGTGGATTCCATGGCCTGGGTATGAGATAGTGCGAGGCCAAATTAGCATGGGATGAGTAAAGCTATCTCCCTTGCACCTCATGCATGTCTGATGGCCCTAGTTAAAGCGCAAGTGTTTGCCTCATCTATTTGATTTGGTTGTAACAAGAACCTCACGGTAGGCTCTTATCTTGGGTTGTGTCGGCTACCCAAATTGCGAGGATGATTGAGTCTTTGCTAATGGATGGAAAAAAATCTGCCAGGAAGCCGATTATGTTATGTTCATGGGAAGAGCGAGGCCTGTTAGCGGCGAGGCCGCCAAAAGTACTAGAAACATCACAGAAGATGGAGAGCTTTACCTATTCCAATACTTTGTTAGTTAGTTCTTCATCATCCTCTTTTTTGGGTGTGGTGCCAATATTTCCTATCTAGCTGTTGAGAGGCTTTGAAATAAGGTTGTATACCATACTTTATTAATAAAATCAAATATATCTTGCCTCCGAGAAAAAAAAAAGCACATACACACACACACGAAAGATTGAAAAGATAAAATATGAAGATTACCAGAAGTATTCACTTGCAGACATATTGCAAACTGATTTCTTACTCCACAAGTATCACATACAAAAAATCAAATCTGAAATTAGCAAGATTACGAAGAAAACGCAAAACAAGGAATAGTTACTTTTACGATGCAAGATTCACCAAGGTTTACATGACAAGATACAGCGCCAAGATTCCAACTCCAACAAAAGTAAGCGAAGTGAGAACCTTCAAACAATAGTAAAATATTAAAGAAACAACCGAGATATCAAATAAAATAAGCAAGCGCCAGACATATTTACCTCTAGAAACCAAAAATTTGTCAAAATACCTCAAAATCTTCAAATCTATAAAAAACAAATATAATAATTAGAAAACAGAGCAAGATCAACACCAGTGCCATCGTCATTTACCCCATGCAACCAAGATTTCGTCAAAAAGCTTCACAATCTTGAAACCTGGAAAGGAAAAAAAAAAAAAAAAGGAAGCAAAAATGTTAGAAATAGGGCAAGCTTAGATTAACACCATCGCAAATACGATATACCGGATTTCTTCAAAAAGTCACTGCTCCAGCAGCATGCAGCCGCAAAGAACGGTGCCACAAGAAGCCGGAGAGAAAGAAGAAAAGAAAAAAGGGGTAAATGTGGACATGTTCCACTTGGCGCCACGTGTACGCAAAACACTGGCCTTGTGGTCCACGTGTGGGAACCCACCGGTTGGAGCGGGTTTCCGGTGGGAAATCGGCAGGCAGCGGTGCCGATCGGCACACCGGTCGGAGCGGGCCGCCGGAAACCCGCTCCAACTGGTGGGTTCCCAACCACATTCGACATCGAATCCACGCAACAACTATGCCTTGGAAGAACGTGTTGATATGTTTAAAAAAATGGAAAAGGAATGGAGCATATGATCCCTGTATAATTTTTGCTGTTATGCTTGCATCCAAGTGACATGGATGGGCTATCTTTGTTCTTATGCTTTGCATATCATTCATATGTCATGTTAGGTCTTAGTGGGTTGTTGACATGACTGGACGGGCCAGCCATGTGAGTGGCCTACCTTTCAAGGTCAAATATGTAACAGCCCAAAAAAGTTCCAAATAATCTTTGCATTTCCGCACCAAAGGACAAAGGCGGACAACTGCCGTCATCCTGACTGCGCAGTCAACATAACGGCCCGTTAGCCGGACTTGAGCGCCCCATTCAATCCGACATAATACAACCAAAAGCGATGACTTCCCTTATCATGATGATGATGCAATGATGCAGGTTTTTTCGATCCAACCGAGCTTTTTCTTCAATCTGGTTTTTCGATTTATGAATTGGGTCTTGGTGGATGATGAATCAGGCTGATTCTAACCTTTGAATCTTCTGTTTTGTCGCAAATGATGCATCACAGAGCCGCCCATTTCATCCTTATCGCGCAGATGTGACCATTTCGAGCATCAGAAATGCAGATTTGTCTCCGGCGGTAGGTAAATTTGTTCCGATTTGAAGCGCTCTGTCCAATTTTGCTTTGCTGGATCCAGCTTTTTCTGTTCGTCCGCGGATGCTAGACTTCAGCTCTGAAAATCACGCAGCAGAAATAGATCGGCATAAATTTCGAGCTGCTCATCTGGGAAATTCATTCTTTTTGGGCCAGATCATGCGTGACCCAGATCAGAAATCGATTTTTATGTGATCAAGTCGCATGCAGCATTGATTTCTGACTCAAAGGATTAAGTAATTGATTCAATGGAAATTGGGCATTGCAGTATGGAAGAAATGTTTTGGATAAGAATCAGAGGGTTTAGTGCAACTTGATCGCCGAAATGAATGCTTTGGATGAGGAGCTCCGTTGATCTTTGATAAATCGAGGGAGAAATATGTAAACAGGGCCACAATTTGTCAGAAGAAATAAATTCTCGAAAGAGTAACTAATTCCGACAAAGATTAAGATGCCACTGCACAGGCAAAAAAGGGACAAACAGACTCTCTCTACAGGTACCCACCTTACCAAGAACAAAGATTTATATGATGGGTTTATTTCTGTTTCTTCACATTGGCATAAAAAACAAAGAATTGTGGACGAATCCGTCAAAAAACTGCAGAGGCAGAACTTTTCTGTAAACATTGAGCATCGCCTGTGTAAAATCTGAGCATATGCATGTGATTTCTGCGGTGGGTCTTTTGGTTTTTATAGATTCTAACACGACATGGATGAAATTGCGCAGGAAATGGGCAGAAATTGATGAAAGCTTTGGAATTAGAGAATGGGCAAGTGCCGCAGAGCGAAGACTTGTCTTATGCAGGTACTCTGTCACAAACCCAAAAAACTCTTTTATGAGCAATTCAATGCATAGTTTCTAGTACACCTGAAAAAACCAGCTTCATAACTAGTTCGATCAGAACGGATCAAAACAGTGCTTCAATATACTCTGTTTTCAAGTCGGAACGGAAGCTCCAAATGATTGATTGCCATAACCATAGCCAATCCGAGAGAAAAAAAATCACAGGGTGGGCCTTTTTGCCACTATTCTATTGTACAGATAACAGGTTTTTTTGCAGCCAAATTTGTGTGGGAACCACAGTACAGACGATGATTCCCTTCAATTTTTGTACCAAAACTGTTTTCAAGTCGCCATCTAAACTTAGGATCAAGCTAAGAAACTTCAATACTTGGACCTACACTCATTTTTTTCAGTCTAAAGCTGCTGCATTTTTGTGATTTGGACCCATTCAGGAATCAGATTGGGCAGAATGTATTTTGGGTTTCTGTTTACTCATGAAATCCGGCAAGAAATATGCAAAATCTGATGGTTTGTGATTTTGTTTTTGATCATGGCAGTGAAAATCTCAGAGCTAAAAATTTCTCGGCAAAGTTCAAGGATGTGGATGCTTTACTACAGAGGTACAGATCTGGTTGGAGAATGAAATGCCAAGTTTTGGGTTCCATTCCGGGCGAAGAAATCAGCAGCTGGATTATGCGTTAGAAGGAGTAGTGTTCTGAAAACAGCTTCTAGGATGCCATATCCGGAGAGCTACAAAGGAAGAAATCGGTTTAGCAGTGGAAGATTTTCTTCATACTAGCACAGTTTCAATCTGGGAAGCATTCTGGGAATCCGGAAGAGAAATGCCATTTTGTTGTGGGATCTGCCAGACCCAAAATTTCAAGCAAGAAAAAATCTGCAGCAGTAGACGCTGTTGCTCTAATGTGGATCATGGCAAAAAAATTTGATTCTCTGGAACAGGTTGCTACCTTCATAATCATTGAGACCGAAATTGGGAACAGATTCAAGAGGAAATTCAGTTCCTTTCCTTCTACGATTAACAGAGCTCTGTTTCATACTCTTCATATTCAGTTTCCAGAGCTTACTCCGGCAGCAAATCTGCTAGAAATGATTCCGTTTATGTGGTGTTTGTTGATTCTAGAAATGGGGCAGTTTTAAAATTGCAGGGAGATGTAATGAAGCTGAACGCCAGATCGGATTTGTGCTACAGTCTACTTCAGATTGGATTCAAAAGCATGTATAGTTTCTGTTTCTCAGATCGAGCAGATATGGAATCCGTTAGGCAATCCAAATTGGTGGTTGGGAACTATACAAATTCTGCTAACAATTTACAACTACATAGAACAATGAAGGTCCTCCATCAAATCCCTTGCGCAGATGGCCACGGACCATAATTTTAAGGTTGCAGAGAAGAAAAATCGAGCGGCGCAGGCTTGCAGAGATGCCGGAGAACGGAACCCGAATCGCCATGAACAAACCCCACAAAAGAGATTCATGGAAATCGAAGAAGAAATCAGAAGAATTGGAAAGGGCAGATTCGATCGACCACCGGGTGAACTGAAATTTCAAAAGCTGGGATTTGATTCTGGAACAATTCTCTGGGTAGAGGACGGAGATCAACAAAAAGGGTTTCAGGTTCATAAGAAAATCGAAGGAAAAAATCCGGTGTACAGCGCATTTTCGCTGGATGAAGGAAGAACATCCGTGCTGGTACAGGTCGGAGCTCATCCATCGCAGCTAGAACCATGCTGGGAAGATATGAATTCATGGTATCAGGTACAGCGGCAGACAAAAATTTTGAATATTATGAAGAACAGGGGAATTTGCAGCAGGCATATACCGCAGATTATTTCTTCCGGCAGATTACTCCATCCTGGAAAATGCTCCAAACAGAGCTCGGGCAGCCGATGCAGCCATCCATGGTGCGGAATTCCGGTTCTGGTTTCATTTCCACTGGGCGAATCCATCGCTCAGATCATGGAGAGGGGAGGAATTTTTCAGAGCAGAGAAATTCTTCGGATCTGCTACCACTGTTTATCTGCGCTTCAAATTTGCCATTCTGCGCATATCTACCACGGCGATCTGCGGCTTGAGCATATAATTCAAGCCAGATCCTCCGACGGAAAGAAATTTTACTGCCTTAATTCATGGGGCCATGCTGTTTTGGAAGATCGGGACAGCCCCGCCATATCTCCGCTCTATTCTTCAACCTATGCTCTGCAAGAGGGCAAATTATGCCCTGCTTCTGATGCCGAAAGCTTGATCTACATAATTTTCTTCCTTTCCGGCGGATCCATGCCCCAATTCGATAGCATGGAATCCGCCATGATATGGCGAGAAAAAGCTTGGGCTCACCGGAGCATCCAGCAGCAAATCGGAGAAATTTCCCCTGTTTTGAAAGCTTTTGCAGATTATATTGACAGCCTGATCGGTACGCCATATCCGGTGGATTATGATATTTGGCTAAGGAGGTTGAAGCGCTCCCTCCATGGCCACGATCCGGTTAAAAAGCTTGAGTATTTGCCATCTCCATCTCCGGCAAGGGCAGAATGCTCTTATGCTGCTGCCGGATCTTCTCGTTGATGTATCATATTTTTTCGCCTCTGGTTTTAATTTCCTCCCCCTCTGTATACTACGAATAATTGCCTCATGGCTAACGTATTTGTCATTCATTTATTCTTTCAAACTCTTTCAAACATCTGCAAATTGGGAGCTTGTAGTTCAAATACTCACGATGAAGGCGCGGGATATCCTTACCCTGGTTTTATCCCTACCCTGGTTTCGGGGATCCCGAAGGGGTGATACCGAAGGACGGGATCCCCAAGAGGTGTGATCCCGGAGGACGGGATCCCCAGTTACTGCGCAAAAATCTTGGCCCTTATAGGGATTTTTGGGGCAAATTTGTTGTGGGATTTTCTCCCTCGATCCGGCACCGAATTGCATGGGATCAGTTCGTAGCTGGTCGGAATCGAGAGGGCAAGGGGATCAGGTAGATGCGGAGGAGGAAGCAGGGCGAGCGCCGCTGCACTGGCCTCGCTCCAATCCGGCAAAAAAAACAGCAAAAACTGCGCAGTAAGGCGTTAACTGCGCAGTTAACTGTGGGATCCCCGAGGAGGGGATCCCACGTGGGGATCCCGGAGGAGGGGATCCCATTTGGGGATCCCGGAGGGCAGGATCAACCCAAACCAGGGTAAGTCTATCCTGAACGATGAACCAAATACTCACACACTTTATGTACCATTCACTAATTTAAACCCTTAGCAGACAGGCTTTCTAATCCAAGAAATCCCCGCCCTTGATCCAAGCTCTACGATAGAGCATAAAACAAGCATCGTGTGTGTGGCACCGGATGCATCTTTGAGCCTAAGGTTCAACATCTATGCTCTTAAACCCCAGTCCTCGTAGATTCTAAAGATCCAACCGCTACCCACCGTTGGATCTCAGAGTTATTTTTTAGAACCTCCCGAATATTCCTTTTATCAGAATATTCGAATGATTACTGTATAACCCCTCAAATATTCCTTTACAGAGAATATTCGGCTCTTTCTGGCACAGCTCTGGCGCATAGTTCTGCTTCTGACGCTTTCGGCATAGCTCTGCTTCGGCATTGTGGCATAACTCTATTTCGACACGACTGCTTTGACAAACTGATCTATGGACTAGGTGCAGTGTTGGGCAAAGTTTTTAGACCCAATCGGAAATTTTCCTACTCTTTCATCAAATAGCCGGATATTTTCAGTTCCCAATCGGAAATTTGTATTACTCTTATATAAATATGCATAAAAATCTACTGGAATTTTTCATGCAATGCGCTAACTCAACCGAAAATCCTCCCACCTATTCTTCGAAGTCTTAGAGCTCAACGAATCAGTAAGAAATGCAGCTGACCCAGACCTCATACGATTCGTCGAACAATTGCTGATCCTAAAGTGACAAAACGTAAGAATCTAAAATTTAACCAAGGTTTCCAATTGCCCAAATTATTTTGGTTATAAAATTGTCCGTTGCAAACCTATGAGAGAATGGAATCAAATGAAAAGTTTGCATTTTTGATGGATAAGGAGGAAAGGAAACAAATGTCACAAAGTTCTATCATCTCCAATAGTGTTCTATGAAGAGTTATATTAGTTATGTGGTGCTTTTGATCTCCTCATATTCCCTCCTCCCCTACTATTAGGTCCAAAAATAGTGTTATGCATAGGCCGTGAAACTGACTACATGCTACAAGCCAATATAACGACCCATTGCCTTTAACATATCTCAAAATCGTCTCAATTCTTTACATCCATCAAAGCAACCTCAACTGTCGAGATTGTTGCTTGCCAGTGTCAAGCCCTTTAAATTTAGGGGCCCATTCTTCCAATGGGGCCATGTTTTAGCATGAAGGGACCACCCTTTGCACGACATGAGTCATTGCTTTTGGGAACCTTGATTCTTGGCAAGCTCACCCATATATCTCGCAAAATGTCTATGTTTTCACTTGGTGAAGTACAATCAACTTGCAATTTGTCCGCGTGTCACGACGAGATTGAAATATTTGATATCCTTGATACAAGTGTTAGACTTGATGACATTATGTTTTTTCACACTCGAAGAATTTTGCCCTCTTTTCAATATTCCAAGAGCCACATGCACCTTCTTCACTCTGCGCACATTGATTGAAGATAGCAGGAATCGCCGTGAGCCCCTTGTACTCTTGATCCATATCTTGGCTCTGCGCCACGTTGAAGATAGCGAGGTCATGGCGAGGAACACATCTTGTTGTTTAGGTGGATTTTCACGAAGGCATTCGACGGTGCCCGCCAATAAGCTATATGGGACGGTGCGGTGGGGCCCCCACGGACTTGCGGGAGGAGAATGCGATTATATATGAAATTTTATGCGAGGCATGCTCGAGTATATCACATCAATGACAGTAGGTGACCGATGGCGTGGGTGCGTCGGGGTTGCCCCTCTCCCCCACACTCTTTGGCTGTACATTGATCGGTTGGAGCTTGGCTCTCACGAGCATGGAGGTCTTGAGCGCACATATCATCATCACGATCCGGCCCAGCTACGTATATCTTGTGATGTCAACCTCGTGGCCTATCTCGGGAGGACATGCAACGTCTTGGATGCTCTTGACACTTTTGCCCAATTCAACTGGCATGCAAGTTAACTTAGCCCCGAGCAAAGGTCTTCCGCTAGTTGCATCATCCGAAATCATTAGGAGCTTCCCACATTCACTTACCGGGGCAAAGAGGTGGGGTGGCTCAGGCCTACAGAGTACTTGAGGTTGGGTTCTCGCTACCACCCATTGGGATCGGCTATCCCGGGGTTCTGCGGGTCACTGCGGGTTGGAAAGCACTATATGCCATGCGAGAACCATGACCCTGAGGCAGAGTTATGCACAGGGTCTGATCACATTTGTTTTCGGGCCTTGGTTGGTAGGCCCTTTTATAGAGCGGTTGGGGTCGGTGATATCCCTCAACACGGAATGACCTCGGCGAGTCTGAGCCTTCTTGTACGGGCCACAGGGTGAAGTCCACAGTTCGTGCAGTCCTACTCGAGCGAGTTCTACCCCTTCAGCAGAAACGCATTGGGGCACCATATCGTTTACTTCCAAAAAGGTGAGTCGCTATGGCTGATACACGCTTGCCCACGCCTTGCTTTAGCCACGGCAATGGGTCCCCAGCATACGAAATCTCTTTGGAAGACAAAGCGGGCTCGGTGGTTCTCCTGGGGTGCCGACAAAAGCGGATGTGTCAGGGTCGGGACAAAGAAGATCGCGGTACGCAAAACTATACCTTGATGCTACTTTCCTTCGCCGGTACATGGGATCTGAGAGGCTCGACACATGTTAAAATTTGGCACACTACTCCGTGACAAGTCAATCCTAGGCTCCACAAGGCCCACACAGTGCCTTACACCCGGCTACCCATGAAGAAGCAGGCTTATAGCTTCGTCGCGCAGGGCTATCGCCTCACTTTTAAACAGGCGTTAGGCTCGTGAAGCCACCCAGGGCAAAGCTTTGGGTATTGCCACCAGGCGCGATTGAGGATGAATGTCATGCCCTCCGGACACACTTGACATTTGCCTTCCACGTATCAAGAGGCGGCATGTTCGATTACTAGTACTGGCCGGCCCGTTACATGTTATTAAATTTACAGCGTGGTAGGTTTGTGAGGTCGCTTTCTCAAGGAGGTTATGAATACCACGGACTACGTTGTGTCTACGGAGCCCGGCGATGAAGCTGTCACATACAATTATACGTGTGCAGCGAGCTTAATGCGCTAAAGGTTTTTTCCCTCGAAAACCACTTGAGCGAAGTTTTTAATCCTGTCGATGTATGTGGCACACTCTCTTTTGTTTAGGTCCCATGGGCGATTAGTGCTCGGTGAATGGCTAAAAACCTATTCTATTCTATTCTTCTTCGTGAAGGACATAAATGAGATAATAGTGTCCCTCCTCACCTAAACACTATATCAAGAAATAAGAATCTACATTGCCATGGACCCCAATTTGGCATTAGCTAGACAAGTCAACTGTTTCAATTATTGGCTCTTATAGCTCAAGACAATTATATAATTAGATCCACATATATACACATCATAGTGTGCCAAAATGAAAGAGGTTTTTATGCATAATAGAGAGTAGAATAGAATCACATTTATACACACTAGCTGTCTAAGAAACCATTTTAGGTTCATGGTTATAATTAGTTGACATATCCTGCGCCCATAGGCTTGGTGTATACATTGCATCTCACAGATGGCGAGATATCTTTAAAGAGTAAAGACTCTGGTCTAACTCTAGGATGAGCGTGCAGCAAGAGATGATAATTCGCAACACCAAAGGAATAATAGTCAACCTCGACACCACCTTAAGTAGAGCAAAGTTAAGCATGGATGGACATCGACAAGTATGACCTCATAGTTGTTATGGAGTTCTTGAAGTTGGTGAAAGCAATAATCTACTATGATAGGCATGAGATATCAATAATGGTACCAATGGCAATCGCTTTGTGGTCAAATGTAAAGAAATTGCTTCTCTAATGCAGTGCATGCCATTAAAGCAGTTGCGTAGATGCATCATAAAGATTGAGGTTGAATATATCCTTAGGCTAGAAGTCATTGCCCTAGACCTTTAGGCATGAGAAGGAGGATGCAAATTCAAAGCAATTACCTAAGGCAATTGCTAAGCTGATTAAGGAATTTCATGACCTCTTTTCGGATGAAATCGAGCAATTGCGCTCTATAGGGCGTGGAGTGTGAGATCACTCTGCGCCGGATGCTAAGCCCGGAGCTAGCAAAGCTCACATAGAATGAAGTACCCAGAGCTAAGCGGTAAAGAGCCATTGCGAGGATTGCTAGAGCTTGGGTTCATTAAATGGCGTATTTGCCCTTTGAAGCTCCCATTCTTTTGTGAAAGAAAATAGTCGGAATGTCGTGATTGTCAAACCCAGCAAAGCAAGCGATAACGAACAAATATACATTTGCAAGTCACCGAGATGATCTAATGGATCGGCTCCGGTGAATTCTTCTTAAAATTGGCTTGGGAGGCGAGAGGAAGATACATAAGGCCAGCTTTAGAGATGCGATATGGGCACTTGAGTTTTACAGTCCATGCCCAGGTATCAAGCAGCTCCAGCAACTTTCATGCACTTGATGAATGATATCTTCATGGATTTCTTAGACGAATTCATCGTCATTTTTTTTCGATGACATTCTAATCTATAGCAATTCTATGGGAGAACATATGGTACATTTAAGATAGTTCTAGAAAAGCTAAAAAGGCATCGTCTATATGCTAAATTCTCCAAATATCATTTTGTAACAGGTAGAATGGAGTATTTGGGGCATGTGGTCAAAAACAGAGGGAATCTCCACCCACCCGACAAAAATAAAAGCCATAATAGATTGGACAGCCCTAAAGAATGTCTCCAAAGTGAGAAGCTTTCTTGGCTTAATAGGCTACTGCAGAAACTTTGTAAAGGATTTTGCCAAGTGGGCATCTCCCTTGTCGAACCTCACAAAATAAGAAAATAAAGGATTGGGTGGCACACAAGCTAGAGAACATTCAAGCTTCTTTGGAAAAGCTCAAAAAATCCTTGACAATAGCACCAATGCTCACCCTACCAGATCCAAACAAGGATAAGCTAGTAGCAACAGACACAAGTAATCTAGCAACGGGTGGAGTTCTCATGCAAGAAGGAAGAATAGTAGCCTATGACTCTAAGAAGATGAATGAGGCTAGGCAATGCTATTCAACACATGGTCAAGAATTTCTAGCAATTGTGGAGGCACCACTTGCTTAGAAGAAAATTTCAGTTAGATACTGATCACCGGGGCCATTAAAATACAACCATTCCTCAATTTGAGGCAGAGGCAATGGATGAAATTTCTCAAAGAATATGACTTTGAGATAGTATATAAGCCAGAAAAATTGAATGTGGTTGCTGCTGCACTCTCTCGACGACCTCTAGAGACGCGAGAGGATTTGCAACGACATCTCCACCTTGTCAAACGAATTTGACAAGAAGTAGAAGAAGCTATCCCTTCTAACACGAAATTCAAGGATGTATGGGCTAGGATTTGCAAGAACGTAAGGACGGATAAGGAGAGAGAAGCCTTCAAGCATTTTTAAATGGAAGGCAGTCTTTTATATCACAAGAAAAAGTTATGCTTAGCATCAGGAGTAAGGAAGCTAATCTTATATGACGCACTTCATAGCCGTATTGCCGACCATGTGAGTTTTATGAAGACCCACTTCAAGAATAGAAGTAGCTACTTCTGGCCGGGCATGAAGAAGCAGATAGCCAGATATATCTAGGAGTGCCAGTTGTGTTAGCAGACAAAGGCGGAACAACTTCGAATCCCGGGAGCTTTGGAACTGTTGGTGGTGCCAGACGCCAAGTGGAAAGTTGTTAGTATGGACTTCATAATGGGTCTTCCAAGGACACCAAGGGGCTTTGATGCCTTGATGGTTGTGGTAGATAAGTTATCTAAGATGGGACATTTCTTGCTATGCCGTACCACAGACACAGCTTTGGATACAACCTTTTACCTAAGAGATTTTTAGATTGCATGGAATGCCCAGGGTGATCGTCTCCAATAGAGATCCGAAGTTCATCAACACCTTTTGGCAAGACTTCTTCAACACGATCTACACCAAGTTGTGGATGGGTTCTACTTATCATTTGCAGACAGATGGGCAAATAGAGCACACCAACAGAATCTTGGACGACATATTGAAAAACTATATTGGAACAAGCAATCCAAATGGGCTGATTATGTCCATCTAGTCGAGTTTGTGTACAATAGTACAAAGCAAGGGTCATCGAAAAAGTCTCCCTTCATGATTAATTACGGCTATCAATGCTGGACCTCAGATACGTGGTACAATCTAGTGTCCAAGATGGAAGTTTCTCAACAACTTATGATAGATGTGCATCAGCTTGTAGAAGAAGTGCCAGAATATCTTCTAGTAGCAAGGGCACGTCAGAAGAGTCTAGTAGATAGACATAGAACTCCACGAGAGTTTATTATAGGAGACAAAGTTTGGCTCTTAGTAGTTTGGCTCAAGGAGCTAATTCGGGGGGTGGTCCCATTAAAACCACAACTTATTAACTAAACTAACGTGATGTGCTACTTATTGTAGGCCAGTAAAAGAGGAGCAAAGTGGAGGAAGCACAGTATGAGAAGAAAAGGAGTTACAAATTTTGTACTTAGTTATAAACTCCTCAACATGTGTTATAACATATGTTGTTACCTTTATAATGATGAACTATTAAGGCTATATAATTTTGTATAACTATATCATATCATAACATACATATGTTCTTATGTTTGTCCTCCTGAATCCGGCCGTTGATCCGAGATCCTATGGCTCACATGGCTTTGGGGCGTGTCTCTGACCCGGGAAGGCAGGAGTTTGTTTGAATTATATGTGGCGATCTCGGTCGAGGTTGATCGATCACGATCGTCAGTCGAGAGATCCTATAGCTTCGTTGCTTTGGGGGACACATCATGGGAATTATGTGATCCTACGGCCTAGGTTGGTCCAGGTCGATCGTCGATCAGAGATCTTACGGCTCACGTGGCAGCACATATCCTCGGTGCACATGACTTTGGGAATTATGTAATAGATCCTATGGCTCATGTTGCTTTAGTTATTGTCACGTGGTGAAGGATCTAGGCCCTTGATCGGGTCCAAGATCCTACTCTGACCCAAGTTGAGCAGCTCATCCTTAGGAAAAGGCTTTAAATTTTTTATGTGCATTGCGTTCGCTTACTAGACCGGCATTAATTCAGATTATTTATGTTTCAATATACTTAAAGAGACATTTACATTAAGATAAAATGAACTATAATTTAACTAGTTCGAAAGTTCTAGAATGTTCTTCGAGAAAAAGTTCAAATTGTTCTAATAAGTTTTAGGATGTTCTAGAATATAGGGAATCTCTACAGGGAATGTAAAGGAAATCTAGGGAAATACTTCCGGAAAGTTCTAGAATATATTGAAAATCTTAGAATGTTCTAAAAGTTCTAGAATGTAAAGATCGAGGAAGAATCTGTTAGAATCTAAAGAAAATCTTATAAAATATAAAGAGAATCTAGAAAAATATTTTAAGCCTAAGAATCTCTCTTATTAAATCTCGGGGATCTAAGGGAATCTTCATAAAATCTAAAGTGAATCTAAAAATGTTGATGAAATCTTAGAGTATCTAGGGGAATCTTTATAGAATCTCTTTAGATCTCATCTAATGTAAGGAACCTAGGGCAATCTCGTAAAGTCTAAGGGATATAACATTCCTAACTAGTTCGAAAGTTCCTAGAATGTTGGAAGGCTCTAGAAAGTTCTAGAATCTTCTAGAAAGTTCTAGAACATAAAAGAATCTAGGGGGGATCTAAAGAAAAATTCTTCAGAAAGTTCCAAATTGTTCTAATAAGTTTTAGAATGTTCTAGATATGCGAGAATCTCTGAGTACTAAGGAAATCTGAGAAATACTTCGAGAAAGTTCTAGAATATATTGAAATCTTAGAATGTTCGAGAAAAGTCTTAGAATGTTCTAAAAGTTCTAGAATGTAAAAGGAATCCGGGGAAGAATCTAATAGAATCTAAGAAAATCTTATAAAATGTAAGAATCTAGGAAAATATTTACAAGCCTAAGGGAATCTCTTAAAATCCCGGGAGATACAAGGAATTTCACTTAAAATCTAAGGAATCTAAAAAATGTTGATGAAATCCAAGTATCTGGGGAATCTTATAGAATCTCTTTGAATCTCTCATATAATGTAAAGGGAACCTAGGGCAATCTCACTTAAAGTCCAAAGGGATCTAAGGGGAATCTAAGGGGATCAGGGGATCTTCATAGAATCTTAAGAATCTCTGAGAAAATCTAATGGAATCAAGAGAATCTTATAAAATTTAGAAGATCTTACGAAACCTCCAAGAGAACCTTGGTAGAATCTTAGAGAATCTATGAATTTAGAGTATTCTCAAAGGATTCTTTTAGAATGTAAGACACGACAAGAACTTATGACGCCGGAACATCTTGAAACTCGGACATGCAAAACAGGGCGCATTAAATTTCTTGTATAAGTATAGCCTTTACAATTATCCTATTGTTTAAATTTGGTTTTAAAGGTTAAGAAAACTTTTTTTACGGAATTTTTTCTTAATTTGATTTCATTAAGGTTTGGAGGGTTTTGGTGGCGGGAAAAGATTGAGTTCACAAAAATCGGGCATTTCGTTTCTCTTATGATTTCCAAATCGACAATTTTGGTCGTCGGACATCCCGATTTTCGTGGATTCTTATACGGGATGGGTGATGATCGGCATGCACACCTCGCGGTTGCGGATGGAGTTGTGGAATAAAACTGTAGTTATGGAGCGTAATCTGACATGGATTAAAATTTTCAGGTCTTGTGGGCTAACCATTACGTATCTTGGCGGAACCCGCCAGTTTAGCTCTACTATCTATCTATCTATCTATTCGCTCTATGGTGGTATTTTTATTCTTATTCTTCCTTTGAAGAGTTTAGGTAGTTTATCCTATCAGCATGCACAAACCTCTTGTGGAATCGATGGATCAGGTCCTCTTGGTTGCCTTCTTCGATAAAACACGGGACCACTTAGATTTCTGTGGTTTTCTAGCCAGCGAGAACATTTTTCAAAAGCGAGAATCGGGAGGAAGGAAGATACCTCGGAGTTTCAAACTTTATTTGGAGGCGGTGGAGTTTCTCAAAAAGCGGAGGATGTGGGTTTGCAAATGGGAAGTTAGAAATTCATAAAATAGATAATCCAGGATACAAAGGCAGAATGGGTCCATAATTTTGGAAATTTAGGAAAACCTGCAGGCCAAAGAAATGCGATTCCTACATGTGAGGAATGTGAAGAGAAAATCTGCATTACTCCTCCGTGAGAGCGCCAGACGGTGGCGTGGCGCCATGGGTGCACATCATCATCATCCTCCATTATCGTCTCCGGATCACGAGTTCGGAATGTGGAGAATCATGTTCTGCGAGATCTGGAGAATTCATCACACACAGGAAGTTCCTTCGAATTGCACCACTCTGAAAAGAAACTTTCTTGAGTTTTTTGTCCAGTTCCACTTTACGAGCTTAGAGCATCTCTAGATTGGCGCATCTTTCCAAACTTGCTTATAACAATCTGATATTAAGGTACTTTTTAGCCTTTAGTTGCATTTAAACTTGCGAGACTCAAGAACTATATCACATTTAAAATTTGTTACTTCATCAATACAACAAAAAATTTGACGCTTGCAAAGATACAACATCCTTAATGAGGATAAACGAGAGCTTATTGAGAGTGATGAAAGTGAGATGCATGAAAGGAATTTATCAATCCGACTGTCTGCTTATTCTTCTTGGGTTTCTTTTACTTGATTTTCTTATCCTTATCAGAATCAATAGCATTGAAGGTGGCTTTGTAGATTATTAGGATTATCATGTAGCGTTCACCAAGTCTTCAAGGTTTATCCCCCTTATTTGCTCTGAATTTAGCCACTTCTTGATTTTTCTTTGATTAATTAGAGTCTTTGAATGTTGGTAGTACGAGCGAGGGCATATTGTAAAGGGACCATGGTATGAGAACAGTTAGGCTATCATGTTTATTGAATTTGAGTATAAGCATAACATAATTCAGAATTGCATTTCTTTGTAATGTTATCAGGTTGGCCCTTTCTTTTGTTTATTTAGTTGATTTTTAATCTTTGAGAAGCAATAATAATTTTTGTTTTTGCTCGCTTTTTATGCAGGCAGAGGAACATCTACCTAATACTCTTACATAAAATTTTAGTATATGAGATCATAAGATTAAATTGCTCAAGCAAGGCGTAAATCCCTTCCTAACTTATTTGGTTTACTTCCTTTTGAATTATGCGGTGTATTTTTACTGTTCAAACCACGTAACACATGTCTGCTAGAGATCTCATTATTCATCCGTCTTAACTCTCCCTTTTCATTCATAGCAATGATGCCAGCACAAAAATGCCCCAAATGCATCGTCTACGGATAGTCTATGTTTCAACCTAAGATTTGGTTGCATATTCTCATTAACGTTGACACTTGCTTGATGGATTATCTTCAAAAGGTACTTATGATGTTTTAGCATTGTGTTTAGTATAGTAGGAATAATAACCATATTACTACATCCAGTTTGACAAAATGGAGAACCATCACAACTTGCTCCTGTTGATATCTATGTCATTGATATCTATGTCAATCTGATGGATGCGATATAAAGAACCTCCCATAGTGACAACGAACCTTTGTTCTCTCAATTCTATCGGTTGATTACCACCGCAAAATAAAATACGTGGATTTGATGTAAGAACCTCCCATAATGACGGCGAACCTTTATTTACCAATTCTATGGGTTGATTACCTATGAGAATAAAATGTCTTGCTATGTGTCGATGATGGTGCATCACTTGCCCATTTGGGGCATTCTCAAACATCGAGTTGCATCGTCAGGTGCCATTTGTCAAGGACAGTGTACCACCGGTTTTTGTGTTAGAGATCATGATGCAATAAAGGTAAGCTAAGAGCATTGTTCTTCATGACTTGGAACTTTAATGGTTTCTAACTAATAATGTTTTTGATAAGCGAGGAGGAAATATGAAGAATTTAAAGTAGGAGTGAATGAAGCAGTTGCGGGCTATTAAGTGCTAGAGGAGGTTGGAAAATGCGGATAGGGCACTTCTTGAAAAACGTCCGGGTTTCAACCATCATAAGAAGGCGGTGCTATGATGGCTCTGGTAAAAACAAATAAATTGCTACTAAGTTTGCTAACATGTTTATCCGCCTCAGAGACAGGACTCACAAATGCGGGTTATATGTTGAATCGTTGCGATGGGTTATACGCTTCTTGATGTAATCAAACCCAGTGGGCACCAATGTTTGTTATATTTGTTGGATTAAACATTTGTTGCCCCAATGGTTGCACTCTGTTGAAGGCGTATTCACATTGCATTAAACATTTTTTGTCTGGTTGTCACAAAAGTCTGTGTTCGTTTAGATCATTAATTTTGTTTAATGTGATAACGTCAGCGTAAACACACACCTCAAAAAGGTGCATTTCCATCTTGGAGAAAAGAAAATTATAAACATGGAAAAAAGCGAAATAAAATAGCCCTTTACCTTTTTTCGAGCGTAAGCCTAGCAAAAGAAGCCTTTTTGCCTTTTGAGTGGTTTTAATAATGTAGCGAGAAAAGCCCTTTTTTCTCTTAAAAGGTGACCGAAATGGCCTTTTAGACATTGCCTAGGTTTAACATTTCTAAGGTCAACATTTAAGATCAAATCCATAATTTCATATGCAAATGGTTTCTTATCTTCATCAATGAATCTCAAAGTCTTGCTCTATAGATCCTTGCCCCCTCAAACCCTGTTGTTTTGTCGAGGCAGGTCTCATCACTAAGAGCTTCTCGTTCTCAAAATTTATTTCATCCATTGTTTCCATGCAGGAAAAAAGATTTCCGTCTCTTGCTTTTGAGATTGCCACAAGTAGGCGATTATGATTTATAGTTAATCTTTGTGCTTCCGTCAACATAATATAATCAAGTAAGTTTCAAATACCATACACCACATCGATATTAATTCATGTCATCAATGCTTGAGGCTGCCATATTGCAACAATTGTCCATACATCAAGATCACTTATCCACATCATTTTCTCCAACGATAAATGAACAATTTATACAAATTGATTCCTATAGTACAAGCAATGCTTAGGTAACCATGAACTGGTTCTATTCTAAAGAATATTTCACAGCCTATCCTGACGTGACTAGACAAACATTTCACCTTCTACACATTTGAAATTGCAAATTTGATAAAACAAACTCACATGATTACCTAACTAACAACAACTTGATAAGTAAAAATCCATAATTACCTAAAAAGAAAAGACAAAAAAATAAAACTATTAACTTCATCTCCATCCTGATATTGCGCATCCTTTATTCTTGTATAAACCCTCATGCCTATCCACTTCACATACATCCATCAAAACTTTGCTCAACTACAAAATACAACCTCTTTGACTTATTACAGATCAATCCAATACCAATTAGGTTGGAAGCTTACAAATGCCGACTCACAAATAACATCCTTACAACATTGTCTAAAGTCTACAAATGCAAAACAACATTATCAGCACCTGATCCATTTAGTAAAATAAGTAGCCTTAGCTACCATAACAGATTATTATAATTGCGTGTTGAAGTTTATCACTTTAAATTCTAAATGTTTATACTTTGTGTATAATTGAGTGATGCGGTTGTTCCACCTTATTGTAATGTTGAGGATAACATTATCTTTGGGGAGGGGTGACATTTCCCTAAAATATCTGATATAAATACATATGTTTTAGGCCATGACTTGTTATGGTCATCGAGAATCTTGAGTCTCCACAGGGAGCGCCTTTGTTTGAAGGGAGGAGGTGATTATACATTGGCTCAAGGTTACCCTTGTGTAGGGACCCTCGTTTCCTTTGTAGGTGCTGTGATTATCTCTGCATCTATGGTTCTTGGGTGTGCTTTGATGATCACGAAGAAGCGGGTGCCATTACGGTAGGACTTTGGGTTCATGTGTGTTTACGAGGCGGGATGATGATGGCACCATCCTTGATGCCAAAGCTTATGGTGGCATGCGGAAGGGGTGAGGTGATTGATGAACGGTTGGGAAGTCTCTTGTAGCATCGTTGCCTTACACTGTGATGGCATCTATGCCGTATAAATATGAGTTGTCCATTCGACCTTAGGAGGACCTTATTATTGATCCTCGAGCGTGTCTTCATTCTTTGGTGTCAAAGATGGCCTTGTCATGTGAGATGCACATTTGCCTCAACAGTATTTCCTTCTGCAGAGATATCGATCGGATCATCTTCCACAATGCATTCTTCCCGTTATCTCAACCAGGATTCGCGGTGCAGAGCCCTTGTTCATTGTTCATTCGTTCCCATTCTTTTGCGAGCGTAGCAACCAATTTGCGGGAAAGTTTGTTCATCTTTTCGGAGCCATATTTTTGTGTCTTGTGGGTCTTGAGATGATCACGTTGGATTCCTCTTGACACGCCCGAGGATGGCTTCCATCCTTGTTGCATACTTGACTCACGAGGCAATTCTTTGTCAAAATGCTTGTAGGTGGGCATTATCATTCCCTCAAAGAACTGTCGTCTTGGCGTATCTCGCGTAAAACCACCTTCGATGGCGGTGATGCAGTCCTTACCATCCTTAAGTATCTCTCGACAAACGATTTCCAATCTGCAACCTCATCCGTAAAGCCATTGGGTTGGGGTCAATGCGACTCTCAAAATACATCCATTAGTTCGGGGAGACTAGTCAAGTTTTTCTCTCTTGGGCTTGGTATTGAGAGAAAGTTAGAATGCATCTATATATCATTTTGCGTATACCCAACCATCATGAACCCCTTTCACAACTTTGAATACTCCCACTTCTTTGTCAAATATGACATTACCCAAACATCCATCTATTCTTGTTTTCTCCAACAATTGTCAATTGAACACACTTAAGCTCCTCGGCGAATTGTTTCTCAAGTGAAATCATCCCAAGTCTCCTTGATTCTTTGGACACCTTGGATGTAAGCTCTTTTTATCGCCTTTAGTAGCAGGCGGTTGATCATCCATCAAAGCCTAAAAATAGGGGGCGATGGAGAATACCTCCTCCCTTCATTGATCCTTTCTCTAGTGTTCTCAAGCGCGAAAATAGAACTCACATGGAAGTTTGGATCATCCTCCATAGATCAAGCACAAAATGACCATAGGTTCCGGTTCCATGCCCATGTGTTAAGACACACTTGAGACCCTTTTATCGAAAAGCATTTTGACAACGCTTGGGCAAAGGGTTCCCCAGCTTTGGCAAAAGAAAGTCTTGTGTTGGTCCATCTTATCATGAATTATACACAAAAATGCAGCCGGTGCATACGGGAAAATGTTCTCCGCCAATACAAGCATCTTACATGATATTTGGTTTCTTTGGTGATACACCAATTGCTCTCTAATTGCCATTCTTTCTTTCTCTGTGCAGTTGATGCAAGTGTATCCTTCAGTGAATGCAAGTGTTGCTCTTTGAAGATGGCATGTGTTGCGGGACACTCACGTCCCGAAATTAGTGCTCACGACTTGCTTTGAAATGTGATTGAGAAAGAGGCGGGCCTCGGTGGTTTCTAGGATAGGTAGAAATGCCTCTTTAAGGCACTCTTTTTTGGATGTAATGTTGTGGCAACACCCTTTGAACCACTCGGCGCCCACCACGGCTTGGTGGTGGTTGGCTGCCATCCGACTTGGTCAGATCTTTGGCCAGCCGTGAAGCTTGTATACGATCGGGGATGGGTTCAATATCTTGTACATTTTATCTGGAATACATATGAATTGCTTGTAATCTGGCACAAATTGGCCCTATAAAGCGTAAAAAATATGTCAAAAAATTTCGGCGTGTCGGGCTTAATAAACTCAGCATTATCACGGTTAAAATATTTAGCATCGTGAAACAATTATGACCAGCGTCTGTAGTAATTTCCCCAGTTCTTTGATGTTTGCGTCTCTTGGCGAAATAGGATCAAGTTCGTCTGGCAAAAATCCTCGGTGCATTATTCACAAAGCAAAAAAAATGTTGCGCCCACAGTTGAATGCAGTTTATACTTGTAATAATGGTAGCCCTAGAATTCACTTAAATGTTATTTCTCCCGGGTTAGTCAAAATACTCCTTGGGAAGCAGTCTTCCTTTGAGGTGTGGGTTACGTGTCGCAAACCCGGCGTTGGATATTGGGAAGTGAAGTTACTTTCGTCTGATGTTTCACCTTGGGTTAGCATGCTTCCCTATAGGCTCTCGTCCACCCCCCTTGATTCGTACGGGCGATCGGCGTAACATGGCATAGTGAGCTTGCTTTTAGTTACGTGTAATCAAAGTCCTCCTTTGGTTCGTGTAATCAAGGAGTCTCATCAGGACATTCTCAATCAAGCGCAATGATGGCGGTGATGTGCATCTACCTCGGGAAGGTGCGGTGAGGGGGTCGCATCCATCTAGAGGTCACGAGGGGTATGCTTGTCGTGGTAGGGCAGGGGCACTGCGATGTACGTGTCCGTGTTGTGGGGTTCGGTCAGGAAAAAGAGAAGGCCCAAAATGGAATTTTTGTAAAGCAGTTTGGCATAAATGAGTAAGTTGTGTTTTTGTGGATACTCATTGGTAAATGGTTACCGCAACAAGAATTAGGAAGCTCACAGTTTACGTGAAAGAGGCGATGAGTGTGTAACTTGTAATACATCGCTGACTTGCGAAAAGATGTCATTGAAGAGTTGTCGACTAGATGTGATCACATAAAAGCGAAGAATAATATGAAAAAAGGTAGTTACGGATACTCAAGGCGGTGCCGACCGAGCGGGGGCGAAAATGACTATACCACCCCACATTTGAGACGCTACCACCAATCAAAAGGTGGACTAGGGTCAATAGGTATAAGTACGGAGGTAAGAGAATGATAGAGACAATTGAAATAGTAGAAAGACGGGGCGAAACCTTGAGTTGATCATTTGCTTAACATCGGAGTAGTAGAAGAAGACACAATTGAAGGTTGAGGCATTTTTATATCTTAGGGTTGTCTCCATGTTTTGGAACACAAAGCAGCTGAAAAGGAAAGCCTTCCATGAAGTTGCCAAAGCGAGGGCCGGCTGCCAGATACATAGCGATGGGTGCATCCATAATCCCGATAGCTACGGTTTCCTTTCTTGGATGCAGTTAGAAGTGGAGAGGATAGCTTCAAGACAATGAGGGCGAGGCGGAGTTCGCATTAAATCTTGCCAAACCATGTTGTGAAGACATTCAGCGTACCCACTTCATTGACGATGAAGATGATATGGTCAAATCCTTATTCTCGACCAGGTCGGTGCGAAAGGAGGCGAGGATGCAAGAGTCGGAGTACAAAGGCCATGTCAAGCAATACGGGGAGTTAGTTTGAGAACTTAAGCTGACCTATGTGATCCACATCGGACATTCCAATGCCAATCACCTTGACAAAGCGGAGAGCGTGCTAGAAGAAACATGCCTCGGGCGTTGTAGTAAGGGAAAATGTCATAGGAGGTTGAACCTGGGTGACGCGAGCGAGAAGAGATGGAACTACGAGCGATAAGGCGGTAAGAAGGTGGTCTTTGCCCTAAAAGAAGAGAGCTTTTAGTATCTTAAACTATTGTAACCATGGATGAGATCTTTAAACTTTTGTATTGACTACAATTCATGTATATTTGGGGAAGTTGTAGCAATACAAAATCCTTAGAACCATAATGAAATAATAGAATCTTTGGACTAAAACTTTATTCATGCACAATTGATATGGCGGCACCATTAACCACCCAGCAGGATCCAACGGATTATGGCAAAACACAAATTGCTCTATAGCAAATACAAAGCTCGCTAATCTCACTACTCCACGTAGCCACTTATAAGAAAGTAATTACCTGCAATACATAAAAGTCGTTGCTTGATGATTTATGACAGTCCCTGTCCGTTTTAACCATTACTCTCTCTCACCCAATTAGAAACTACACTTGGCCGGTTCCAAGTAAAGAGTTCATAATCGGACCTCGAGGTTATCGAGATATAATGAATTTTAGGTTCTATTTATAGATCTCTCTGCGACTTTAGCCTTTTTTAGCAGGCAGTTGCCCTTTATATCAAAATCTCTTCTTGCCTTGAATTAGATTATACTAGAGATGGAGCCCAGTGTTGCTGGGCATAGCTAGAACTATAAATGATACATCGGAGCAAATTGTTAAATGAATTCACGTTCTTAAAATCACACAATTAAGAGCATTTGACCACATTTTCATTTTTCCTTCCTTTTTTCATTTTCCTTCTGCCTTTCCATGCTTTTCCTTTTTTTTTTCCCCTTTCCTTTTTCCATGTACCTTTTTTCTTTTTCACTATTTCATTTCTACCATTTCCCTTTCCCCCCCTTTTTTTCCCCTTTATCATTTTTATTTTTCTAATTTTGCATTCCCCTTTCTCCCATTTTTATTTGCCCTTTCCATTTTCTTTTTTCCTTTTCACGCTTTCATCACACTTTTTTCTTTTTTTCTTCGTCTTCCATTTTTCTATTCTTTATTTTTCCTTTTTTCTTCCTTTTCTATTTTTCTCTTCCCTTTTCCCCCCTTCCCTCCCCTTTCTATTTTCCTATTTTACCCTTATTTTTCCCTCATTCCCTTTCTCCTCCTCCCCGTTTCCCTTCCTATGTTCCTTTTACCTTTTTTTTCCCTTTCTTTTTCTCCCCTCCCCTCTCCTCCCCTCCCCCTCACTTCGCTTCCATGTCCCCTTCCACTTTCTCTTTTCGATGGCCATTTTCCCTTCCTTTTTCCTCCTTTTCCAGCCCTTTCTCTCTTCCACTTTTTCCTGTACCATTTTTCCTTCCAATTTCCCCCTCTCCCCCTCTCTTTTCCTTTTCATTTTCTCTTTCTCTTTTCTCATATCCCTTTTCCCTACCTTTTTATTATTCTTCTTTTTCCAGTGCCTTTTTTCCCTTCCCTTTATTTTCGTGTCTTTTTTTCTTCCCTTTCCTCCTCCTTTGCTCTTTTCCCTTTCTTTTTTTCTATACCTTCGTTTTCCCCTTTCCTCGCACTTTCCCTCTTCCTTTTTTTCCCTTTTCTTTTCCTCCCTTTCCTTTTCCAGTTTTCTCTATGCCCTTTTTCCTTCCCTTCCCTGCTCCCCCTTCCCTTTTACTTTTTCTCTTCCCTTTCCCTTTTTCTCCTTTCCCCACCTTTTCCCTCCTCCTCAAGGTCCCTTTTCACTCCATCCTCATCCCCTTTTTCCTTTCCCTTTCCTTACTTCTACCTTTTTCCTCTTTTCCTTTTCCCCTTCCCTTTTACTTCTGTCCTCACCCTTTCCCTCTTCTTCTTTTCGTAGTGTCATTTTTTTCTTTCTTTTCCTTTCCCTTTTTTCGTGGTCTTTTCCTATTCCTTTTCCATTTTCTTTCTTTTCCTTTTACCCGTGCCCTTTTGCCTTTCACTTTGTCCTTTTCTCCTCCCTTTTGCTTTTTCCTTTCCTCTTACGAGATCAAAGCATGGCCAATCACGGTGGTGGGAAGTTGTGCAATAAATCTTGACCTTCAGATGTAATCACATGATCTCAATCGTCCAAATTAGGGTTTGATTCATGACATACGCTAAAACTTTATATTATAAGAAGATGACTTATCATATGGGACATTATCTATGATCTTTTTCTCAACCAATAATCATCCCAATGATAGTGCCTCGACCACTTCCATAAATATCAATGGTTCTTCACACCCAAATGCTATATTATCCTATGCCCCTTTATATTATTAGGTGAACTTAGGAATAACATTTACATAGTACTTGCCATAATTCCAATAATCCATTCGCCGTGGACCACTCCCCCGTGCTTGCTCCATATTAATAAAAAAAGTTTTCTCATTTTAGCAATTTGTTACCATGTTTCATGTATAATAGTTTTTGTCGTTCTAACAATTTGCCACCGCGTATACTATATGTATTGTTATTATATATGTAATTTGAGTTCAAGATTCAATCTAAGTTCGTCGATGACTGTCTTCTATTGACCATTACGATCACCTTAATCGTAGTAGTGCATAAGATATACGTGGATCAAATTCTCGACCTCTGTTCTTTGCTTGCCCCTTAAGCATACCATAGAATCTGCGATGATAAATAATTCACATGCCAAGGGTTCAAAAGCGCAGGGGCCGTTGAGCAATCGATCCATCGAAAAGGATTCACAAACCCCATGATCCACATGCGATATTTGGGTTCAATATACTACCTAAGTGCCTTGGAATGAATCTTTGCTGAAGTCATCCACAATCACCTCAGTCGACCTAAATTGCCTTGAGAGACTTTCCCCCATCAAAAAGCTGGCTCAACTTAGATTTCTTTGCTTGCCTTCATGATGCCAGTCTTGTAGTGAGAAGTAATCTCGCATGCCGGGGCCAACGACCACGGACTAGTCGAGCCAACTTTGAAAATAAAGGATGAGAGATTCACAAGACCACACGATCCTTTGTTATTGATTATGATGTACTTTGAATTAAGAAAGACCGCAGTTCGTATTCAACTTTGAGTGCCATGGGCTCTTTGCAATCCTTTTCCCCTATTGACTTAGTTCACGGTTTCTCCCTCGCGTTACTCTGATCTTGCTTAAGTAATCCTTGCATGTGAAGGGCGAGCCATCACGGATCGATCTAGAAAGATCTGAGTGGTCAAGGAAAGGTTCCTGACCTGATCAATTGTATTATTCATAGATAGTGGCGTATAGCATAGTAGAACTATTAATTTGCATCAAGATACTCGGGTAAACATCGTGCATTCCCAAATCTTGCTCCGCGCCTCTTTAAACAATGGAACAGAATGTAAACTAAGCTGCCCGAAAAGATTGGAAGAAAGATTGGAAAGTCTCGTTGCTTTACTCATCAACACATGAATCTGATGAACCCCTCCATGCTTGAACCAGCCAACTTCAATGGCATCTGTCCTCTACATGAGACCCTTCTTTCGGTGGTCATCATGATTTTATCTACCATGATGTTCAAAGGAAGAAGGCACGACTAAGTCCAGGATGTCAAAGGCGCAGAGCATTATTTGTCCGGATGTTTTGATTCACTTTTTACTTAGCTAATACCCTTTCGATGACCTTAGTGTTTGAGGTCTTTTCGTATTCGTCTCCATTTCATGAACTTCAAGCCATAGAATCCCGGAAACCATAAGGCACTATGTATCATCCATGGCCACAATAAAATGGAATACTCAAGTCTTATTTACCTCTAAGCCTGATATGTCATTATCTTTAGACAATCACCAGATTTATGGACCATTTTTTTTTAATTGTCGCAGCTTAATGACTCTTTTTCAAACTTGCTAATTGACATCCCTTGCAGTCTTGCCCTTGCCTCGGTGACATGCCTGAGATATCTTGATAGTATTGGGTATGTTCTTCTTGTTTTGATATGAGCTCCCAAAAGCATGATCGGTAGTCTCCGGGTTCTGTCAGGTCACTAAGCGGTTGTTGGCCTCCATCTTTTCTTCCGGCCAATTGGCATAATTACACAGGTGCTGGTTCCTCCGAATAACGCTCCCACCAAGTAACAGAATAGTCAAAATTCTCCTTCTATCATCCATTTGTGGCTCCTCGGTAGCTGACCTACCCAAGTTGGGCACAAAACATCATCGGGCGTGCCATAATAAACCTTGCTTTATTTCAAATCTTTGTATGGGTGAATTAGGTACATATTTGTCCTTCCGCAGTTGACATAGGAGGATGCAAGCAATGGGTTCTACCATTAGCTACATGTCCCCGGTGGAACACGTTCACTGCCTAGTATGTGGCTAGAAGTCATCGTAAAGTGCCTTCATCACTTTGGTGATCCTCCTAAGCTCTTCCAAGTCTCATCCAATATTCAATTGTGGTAATGGCTGATAAAAGTGCCATTTGTCTGGAGCATCCTTATTGGTTGAATTGCAACCAATGCAATATATGCTTGTGGATGATGTTTGGCGACTAGGCAAGAGATCCTTCGCAAACTTGACGATGTGGGATATCCATGAGCATCAGGGCTTCATCATCTTTTTCTTTTCACATCTTTATTAAACGGGAAGGCAACCACTCCAAGTAAGTGAAGTGAGAGCTTTGTAATACATATTTGACAATCACCATTCATAAGCGAATCCCGAAGGCCGGAGGGGCGGTGTGATCGATCAATCTATCATCCCCATAAAGTATGTACCCCTCTGTAAGAAACCCTTCTTAAAACTACGGCAACTCAATGACATAGGGCCGCAATTCAGTTGTATGTGGAATTTGTACAACGATTCGGGGCATTATCGACACTCAGCCTTAACTTTATGATGGCGAGAGATTTACCAAAGCAGACATCGATATCCTCATCTCATCCCATATTCACGGAGAACTTAATGCTTATGTTACCTTGACAATGTCGATGGATGGGCTGGGGCAAAGAGATGGAAGGAAATCTTTACGGGTCCCTCTTCTCCGTGGGCAGAATATCTTCTCGAGCCTATTGAGGAGGCCATGAATTAAGTGTTTCCACGTGGAGGTCCATCGGGTTTGTGTGCCTAAGAGCCGGCCAGTCAACATGTCGGCCGCTTAAATGCGGTGACTTGGGTATACAAAAGAAAAGGACAATGGAAGACCATAAAAATTCCTTGACTGATTAGCACAATAGCGGACCAGCAGCTTTATTGGATTACATCATATTCATTATGCCGGACCGTCTCAAAGAGTGCACATCGGCCGCGCCAAAGGGTAGGCAGTGGTATTGGCGATATGCAGGTTAGCGCCATGGGACCCCGACCAAAAGTGCCTCTACCTCTAGAGTGCGGGCTGCAATGTCTAGTCTTGCTCATGTATGTTGCAAGGATAAGCAGCTCGCCAACATGATGAACTAAATATTTTGCTTTACGGTTGAGGACCATCCAAAGCGTACTAAATTTCCCAAGCATTTTAGGGTAAGCGGACATTGAGGAAAAGAATTTACGGATATCAGTGTGCAGCGGTATAGATTTCAAATTGACTTACATTGGATTTATAGCGTATATTATAAACATTACTAACATTTGTTTTGCCATACTGACTTATTAGCTATAATAAGTCCTGCAGTGCGATAAGGGTGCGGTAATTGGAGGACGGGTTCTCGTCACGAGAATCGGTTATGGGAAGCCCTGAAGTGCACCTATCTATCTGAAGTTAATGATGGAAGGTTACTATCCTAGGAACACTATACGGTGGTGCATTTAGCCGGGGCTCCATTGTCGCGAGGGCTGAAAGCATTGTCCTTTGAGGAGCCGGACGAACGCAAATGGAAACTTCTCGGATATTCAAACGGCACCGATGGTATGTTAGGCGAGAAAAATCAAAAGAGCTCGAGCACTACAAAGATTAAAGAGGCAAGAAGAGCTAGATCAAAATGTGCCTCCGGCCTCAGCTTCCTCCTTCTAAGACGCCTTGTCGTTTCTCCTCTACAATGATACCACGAAGTGCAATGCATTCTCAGTTGTCGAAACTCTGGTCGGAGGAGCTAAACAAAGCGGTGGCCCCTTGGCTCTCCGGTCTGCAAGTGATATTTAGGAGAAGAAAAGATACCATCAAGCACTGGCGGGGCTTCAGACGGTAATAAACATACCACATAGGCTCCAACATGCCACCTAGGCTACGGAGCCAAAGGTAGCTCAAACTACCAAATTGGCTCAAACATGCCATGTGGACTCCAACATGCCACCTGGGCTCAACATGCCAAAGGTGAGAAACCAAACATAATTGTCAAACATGCCCGCGTGGTTCCTACGTACCACCCACAAACTTGACATGCAAGGTGGTTCAAACATGCCTTTAGGCGCAAATACCCGCGTTGTCTCGAACATGCCGTAGGTTCCAACAGCTGCCACCTAGGCTCAAACATGCGATGGCTCCAACATGGCATCGCGGCTCAACGCTCGCCACCAAGGTGGCTCAACATGCAAAGGTGGTTTCCAACATGCTACGGGATCCCCAACATGCCATCGCGGGGAGCTCCAACCACGGCCACTGGAAGCAAACATGCCAAGGTGGGCTCCAAACCACATGGGCTCCAACATGCCACCCTAGGCTCAGTAGTGTGTGGCTCGGACTATTTCCGCGTGGGCTCAACATACCACCTGGGCTCAACATGCAGAAGGCGACTCAAACATGGCAAGGTGGCTCAAAACCTTCTGCGTGGTTCCAACATGCCACCTAAACCAACATGCAAGGTGGTTCAAGCATGCCACCTAGGCTCCAGCGGTGCCACCTGGAGAGCAAACTGCCATGTGGTCTCCAAACATGCCGCGTGGATTCCAAAAAAACATGCCGTGGGCTCCAGGCTGTCTAAGGTGGCTCAAACGTACTAAAATCCCAACATGCCACCCTGGGCTCAAATATGCCAAGGTGGCTCAAACGCTCTACCGCGGGCTCAACATTGCCACATGGGCTCCAGCATGCCAAGGTGGCTCAAACGTGCATCGCGGGGCTCCAACATGCCAAGGTGGCTAACATGCCAAGGTGGCTCCAACATGCCACCTAGGCTCCCAGCATACCAAAAAGGTGGCTCAAGTGCCAGACTCAGCACCACTAAGGCTAAAACATGCCAGGTGGCTCAAACGCTGGCGTCACTCGGGGCTCCAGATGCCAGGTGGCTCAAACATGCCCGTATCCAACATGCCATTTGGGCTCCAACATGCCCACTGGGCTCAAACGTGCTTGAATTGGCCCCAACATCTTATAGGCAGCGGGTGGCTCCAAACCAAGTGGCTCTGGCAGTGCCACTGAGAACGCAGCATGCCAAGGTGGCCAAACGTACCCACCTGGGCACCAACATCTCAAGGTGGCTCAAACATGCCACATGGGCTCCAATGCCAAGGGTGTCAGAAGAGCATGCCACATGGGCTCCAACAGCCTGCCACATAGGCTCCAACGCTAAGGTGGCTCCAAACATGCCATAAAGGCTGGCTGCTTGATGGACAGAGAGAAGTTGACATTACCACAGGGAACCAAGTTTCATGGGAGGAACACTCCTTCTCAAAATTGGCAAAGTAAGCTCATGTCCAACCGCGTTAAGTAATCAATTGGCCTAGGAGGTGGTGTGGAGACAATGCCGTAATAAGCTTTTAGTGAACTGCTTCGATGCAAAATGGCCGAAATTGGTCTCTAAGGTAATTTCACCATTCAGGCGACATGGCAAGAGTGAATATCGCGTCCGGGAACTATGTATCTTTACTGCGAGCAATGAGAACATATGGGTTTCTATCTGATGCCCGCCCGAAGCTTAGCGGTTTTGCAAAGAGGATTCTCGGGACCGATCTTTTGTTTTGAATCTGCTTTCGAAGCTTGGTCATGAGGAGGATTCAGCGAATGGATAGAAAGCGAGTTTTGGGAGCGTGGGGCATTAGCATCTGACCTCTGGAGAATTGCCGAGACGGTGCCTCCACAATCTTTTCGGGTTAGTCTCACAGGATCTGACCTCTCCTGCGGTGAGGCGCGGCGCGTCAATCACAGCCTTGATTGTTAGAGCTTGGGAAGGTCCCGGCGCTTTAAGTTCTTCAAGATCCTCTATTCTATCCTTGCCAAAACTCCTCTACAAAGGTGCAATGCATGCGGTCCTGATCATCATGTTCATGTCACCACCAATACAACCATGTCACAAATTTACCCGACATCCTCAATGAAAGAACCGCGGATGGCGTCTTTTCATTTTTGGCCCTGAATCAAACTGATGCCTTATTTGGCGTACCATGTCACCGAATTACCATCTTTTCTATCTTTGTTGTTGGTTACTTGTAATCGCGTACATCAAATCCACAGCCCTTTATTAGCCCGAGATAGCCCGCCTACATTTTGCATAGAGATGGGAGAATGAAACCGCTGAGAGTTGCATAGAGTCATCATCATCTACATCCCCGGCCTTATGTTGCCATGTCACAAAAATGCCACATCACCTTATCGAAAACCAAAGTTGCATATTTTTTATTTTTTAGAACACAGTCAAAAGTTGGCCTTTAACACTTGGCATGACATCTAACAAAAGATGAGATATGAGGACTTGCTCTCTTTACACACGAGTCCCATAGATAAAAGTGTCAAAAGTTCTTTTTTGGGGACTCGAACTTTTAAAAACAAATATTGGGGCTAAAGATTTTACGAATCTTTTTCTATAAACATTTTTACATCGTTTTTCTTGTTTGGATTCGACAAACATGCATAGAGTCTTCGGAAATCGTTCAATACATCTGATTCACGAATCTGGGGTTCTAGAAACACTTTACTTCTTTGAGTATGGAAGCACTTAATCCGTGAAGCTTATGTCGATAGTGTCAAATCATAGTTCTAGCGGCTAATGTAGTCTATATGTACTTCATTGTTTCTAAATTTCTTGACAAGCCCGATTATACTGTCTTGGTCTTGCCAAGTATTTTCAAGCTCAAGAAAGACTACGTGTACTTTTGCTCTACTTCCTTTTTCTTTTTTAATTTAGCCCATGAGAATAAATTTTAAGCGATGATTGAACACTAGATATTAATTCATAGTTTTACATAAAAATATGATGTTTGTAATACGTGTGGCATTTTCTAAGCATATGTTCTTCAACGAAGACCAGGTTTGATGCCAACCATAAATAAATTTAATTGATTTTACTGACCAATGGGTCTAGAAAGATATGCAAATTCGTCCGTATTAATATTTAAAAGAAATATTTTCATTGTTGAAATTTAACCATTAATTTCATCCCACAGCACTGCCTCACATAGAAATGTGAAATGGATTGTTCATTTCCTGGAGTGGGCGATAAAATAGTATTACGATACATTCACATAATTTCCCGCGCTTTTCTCCTTCTATTTTCATATTTTTGCACAGTACCTATGTTTTGTGATTCACGGTATTATTATCAATTGGCCATGGCTATATGGCCCAAATGTAAGAACCCGTAAGGGAACGATACCTCTGCAAAAATAATGGAACATCATTATCACGTGTAACCGAAGTGGAAATCTAAAAAATTAATATATGTAGTCGATAAGATGGACGGCCTAGATTTTTGGCAATATGAGCGGCCTGGAGTTACCAATCCCTATAGTGTAATATTGACGGTTGGAAGTGATGAAATGGGTGACGCCGTTTTGGCCAATGGACGGCTGGTTGCAATCCCTGGTATTCCTCGTCCCTATTGGCTGGTGCATGTTGCCGCCTTAGTCCGGATTTCCCCAACTTCGTCGGTTTCCTCCCTCTTGGGCGCGACCGGATCTGAGGCCACGACATTCTGAAGCGGATCTGAAGCCTAAAGTGATTTGAGAATCTGTAACCATCTCCAGGAACTATGAAGCTGTATTGGCGATTTGGAAAAACTCGGTAAGATTCTAAAGATGTTCCTATTTTTCTTTATCCCGTCATTCCTTATAAACTCTGCGCAGGCATGATCTTGTATTGTATGGCAACGGACGATTGGAAGGCCCAGATCTTAGGAAGCGGAGGCAAAGGCTGAAGCCCTGCCGATTGAACTGGCAGATGCCGAAAATGATGGAACTATAGATGTAACACATTATGGCGGATCACAATTAAAACTCGTAGGAGTCTGTGCGTAAAGCTTAGGCTTTTCTTTTCCAACATTAACGTATCTATCCGAAAACAATCCAAATCGTATTTACAAGCAGAAATGCATTGAAGCACTTTACATTTTGATATAGGACGTGCAAGTGATTTACACGAATTTATTCCAGAAACTGATCCTCCGACCTGAACATAGGCGATGGTATAGTTTCAGACAACCTGAGAACAGAATGGTCTGAATGTCATGGAAGTGAATTATCTGCAACCAAAGGCCTGTTCTGCAACTGTCAGCCCACTGAAGAATCGCTCATGTCTAAACATGTATCTTCATTTTATCTACTGATCTGTAGAGAGATGGCTGAAGAATCTGCAATTGGGTAACAATTTCTGGCAACAAAATCTGTGGCACCTGTTTTGATAATCATATCCAGTAGATTCATTTACAGAAATCAAGTCAGAGATCCTTTGATTGCGGATGCAACAGATTATTTTCTTCAAACAGACCATCCATTACGGCTGCTAGGCAAATTAGCCAAGCTGCTCCTTATTGATGTTGTGCTTGTCCACGATTGCATACTCAAAGGCCAGGAAACTACTGACTATTATGTTACACTGCAGACTCACAGTTAGGGTTGCCACCACGCTTGCAAACTCAGGTTCCATTTGCATGTTTGTGCTGAAACATTTTGGTGTTAAAAGCAAAATTATGATATATGTTATAAATATAGATCGTTCTAAGCTATTGGATCTGGAATGGTAAAGAAATAGAACTGGAAAACAAGATTAAAATGCAGGATATTGATGCTATTAAAGGGTTTAGAGTGCCTCTTAGCTGCAGATTGCTTCTTATCATTGTAGGTCGTTGTAAGAAGATTGAGACGAAGACAAACCAATGTGATGATGATCAGCATTACGAATTGATTGAAAAATGGATGACCAACCCGGCATGTCGCATAATAGTAGTAACCAAAATTGAAGGCAAAGAGAAGTCACAGATCCTCGCTGGATGAGTGGAATTTCATACAACTTCATGTCACTTAGAATATAGAGACTTGTGTATGCAGTTTAGATTCAAATTTCAAATTTGTCACGGAAAAAAAATTAAATTATTACCGCGGTTCCACTGTTTGGCATGCGCCAAAAAAACTTTTGCATATACCGAAACAATTATCGCCAGCGTCGTGATTTTTTAATTTCGCATCTTGTGGTTTACGTTGTTTTCGTCCATGAAAAACTTTTCGCCTCTGGCAGCACTTTAGTTCTTTTAAGCATACGCGAAAATCTTCGGCAGCCGGATTGTCTTTTTGCCATATTTTTGTGTATTATCACGACAAATTTATGCGGTATCTATACACAAATAATATATATTGCATATACTTTTTGATGTGTAGATTTTTTGATGCATATCAAAAAGTGGATTCTCTAATTCTCTCCCAAATTGGGAAGTATAGCCTAACTCCTCACAAATATTATTTTCTTTTATATATCTTGAGTTGCAAACTTTGTGTCCAGGTTTAGCATTCAATTTTTTAGTATTACCGTATCCTCGATAATAACTCTAAAGCTATTTGTAATAGATTTTATTTCATATGTTCACGATGCCGAATGGGCATGTAATAGGTTCACCATGGCATGTTGTGAAGTTCAAATAGGATCTTGCTAACATATTGTTTTGTTATAAGCGGGATCAAATAAAGAACCATGCTATATAAAGATAAGTGATGGAGAATCGATTAGTGCTACTCTACTTTTGGGGTTTAGTACCTTTTGGTGTAGAATGGCATTCAATATCAATTTCTTTACACATTATCGTAGTGGCAACATACGGTATAAAAAGACATAAAATAACAATTCAAAGTTCTATGAGGTTGCTAAAGCTAGGATTCAATGATAGTCTGAGGGATAAAATCCTTAAATTAAGCTGAGGCTTAAGCTACGTAACCTTGGAACATAGACTTATGGATCATCACGGCATACTCGGTAATTGCAGAAGATACCAAGAGGATGAAAAAAAGATATGAAAGGTTAGATCATTTGTGATCGTGTATGGCGAAAAGAATTTTATAGATGTTATGTCAAGCATCTGAGGTATTGTGCAGCATTGGATAAAGATAACGTTTCAAGGCGAGGTGGAAGCTTAGTCGATGATAATCAGAGAGGAGTAGCAAAAAGAAGACGAAATTGGTGGACTATTATTCATTCACGTGCAAGGTTCTGGGAAGCGTGAGGATTTTTGAAAAACCGTTGAGAACTTAATGGGGACATGTAGGGATAAAGGATTTCAATTCTGGGATAACATTGCGAACAATAATTTTACAAGGGACCCTAAGAGTAGAAGAATTAAGTTATGAAGGGGATTAGTACTAACATTTTGGGACTATTGTTCTAGTCTCTAAGATAATTAGATTATTCATGCGTTTCGGTGACCACAGTGACTTGAAAAGAGGTTTGGCCATGTAAGTTGACAGCATGCTTGACCACCGGGTATAATCTGTGATATAAGTACGGTGAAGAGTAGATACTGACTAATACAAAAGTTTATGCTCTGAATGAATTGAGTGAGATGATGTTGGCATAGTAGGAGTTGAACTCAAGCAATTACTGTAGTATTCTGCAGAGTATGTGTAAATTTATGACATAAAAAGAAAAGTAGTGAAGGGTGGTGGTACAATTTACAAACCCTAGAGTGTTCGCTGCATGGTGTAAGTTGGTTGGATCCAAAGAGAAGTATATTCTCACAGTAAAGCGGTCAAGGTTTAGAAGTAAAAAGAAACATCGGTATTAAAGTATATGGTTGGCTCATAGTGCTACTTAGTTCACGACATGTGAAGTCGAGATGAAATAGCATTTAAAAGCGGATGAAGGTAGTAGAAGTTAAAGCAGTAGTTGAAGAATTTTGCTACCAAAGGTATCTACTAGAGAAAAATTATTTAAACATCAATGGAAAATTCCATCTTCTTTAGAATTGATATTCTTTACTTGGCGAACATTTATCAGGGAAGCCCGGATGGGATCCACCTAGGAGATGCTATCTCATTCGAGGAAGAGTGGCAGATCCATTCGGCATCGAGAATCCGTTACTATGGTCGGGGAACCCGTTGGTACGAGGTCAATAATGTCCCTTGAGTGAGCGCACCTTTGCGATGGTTGCACAAGTCCGAAGCGGAGTTGTTGCCACCACAGCGATGGAGTTCTGGAAGGCCGGTCTTCTAATTTAAATAGAAGAAAAAATGGAGCCACTATAAATAAAAGCGAGAATTGTTAATTTTCTTGATAGAGGAACAGCTTATTGGAAAAGGATTGGCTTGGATTTGGAGGTTAGGGGTTCAATCCACCCATCGCAGACTTTTCTCTTAGAAAGAGTTGTGGTCTAGAAATAGAACTTAGAAAAGAGTTGTGGTCTAAAATAGAACATGAATATGTATAACAAATATGTATATGTAAAACATAAATATAACACTTAAAAGGAGGAAAAACTTCGAGGGAAGGAAAAAAAAAGCTTAGTTTCTAAACTAATTATCACTAGACCGGACATCTGCCTTTGGTCAATCCCTTGGCGGTATTATCATCTATGACTAGTCGGAGCATACTGATCTAGTATCATCACCCATAACCTTTATTTTGTTCCTTGATTATCGATGTTGGCCTATGCCATCTTTTCTATTAGCCCTAAAAGCTTCTAGTCATTTTTCATGTCCTCTATTTTCCTTTAATCTGTTGTCTTGTTACTTTTCCTTCTGTGCTTTAAAGCCAACATTAAACTTATGTCTCTATATATTCTTGATGCTGCCACCCATATAGATTCATCGTGAACGGATGCAATAGATAATAACATGAATGAAATGATTACATACTTAAACTTTAAATTAAAGGTCTTAGATGAACCACAATATTGTAGTAACCACCATTTTCATATCTGATTGTATATTCAGTTAGTCATATAGGTAGCCATTCATTCACCAAAGCCTTTTTAGATATGTATATCCATTAACATTTGTATTAATGACTTTAAAATATTCAATAGTTCTATAGTCTCTTTGATCGTTATAGATCGGATAGACGAGGAATTGAAACCATAATATGGACTCATATTTGATATCTGAATAGATTAGCAGGTTTGACAAAACTTGTGCCCACTAAAGAGTTCTCACAAAATTAAGATACATATTCACAAGCAAGATAGTTCTGCGGATCATGCATTTTTTGTGAGAAAGATAAGCTTAGCATGTCGTATAACAAAAATAAAAGATCTTAAAATAGAAAACACCATTTTTGATTAATGGTAATACGTCATTTTTTTCCTTGAGTTGGCCATTTCGGTATTTCCATTGACCGACCTCCATCCATGCTAAGTAAAACTTCAAAGCATAAAGACACAATAGAAGGACCGTGCACCGCAGCGATCAATACCTTGTTAATTAAGCGTGATAGCGGTGGCAGAGCAAGAGGGCAAAAGGCTGTCTGGGGTTTACCTGAGTTTATATTGTCATCCATTGTGCTATATGCGGATTAATCAAACATAGCAATAAAGAAAGGAAGAGTGAGAGTTTGCATAAGCAATAATTATGTAATAAGCGATCCTGTTTTATGATGCTTTCCATAGTTAAATAGTCATTTATTAAGTGTAGTGTAGTTAGCCAAAGCTCAAATAAAGCCTACCCATGAGCTGTAGGGCCTTATCTTGTTTGAGTTATGTCTACTCATCGAGCTGAATTGATTATTTTAGACTTGAAATATGCCTTAGAATGAATCATTAGTACATGTGTCATATACCACCTTAAGTTATGCCATCATGCACAAAGCCGTAATGACATGCATTCTTAAAACCTAGGAGAGGATTTAGACTTATTACCAGCGCAATATGAGCGACCAATAAACTAAATATGAGAAATGAATTTCAAGAACTACAGTATTTAATGCGGTTCTTCATTATAATCTGTGTTTTTCCCTAACATTTTGAAGCGAGAAAGGAGAGGAAATCCTCTTGAAGCGTTTTTCCTCCATAAAAATACATTTCCTTTACGAAATCCAAATCTATCCTCTCTATAGTTCGCTCCTTTTGTTTCCAAAGCCTCCCACCTTATCGCCTTGAATCCATAGAACTACTCAAATTCTTGTAGAGTGTATCAAAAGAAGCATCCTTCAAGATGCTTACTTTAAGAATTTCTTACATTAACTCATTCTTCATCTGACCAGGATGTTTTAAGTATCTATCGAGGGAATCAAATCCCATGATTTGGTCATCACCAAATGTGTACTATGACTCCTTGTTAGCCGTGGTCGAAATTTGAATCTGCTTCATCACGTGATCTCCATCCCATGGCTTTGGGGTTAGGAAGATAGTTTGTGCTTTAGGGTATTGGGGCGAGGTAATCAATTCCGAGTGCATCATTTCTGTTTTCTCTTTAAACCATTGAACACATATTTATATGTTAATCTGGAACAACATAGCTAGATTCCGGTCGTAGCTACAGCATCTAAGTTCCAATGAAAATTTTAAAGGCTTGCTATCACCCTTCAAATGTTACATAGCCCCATGGTTATTAAAAGGTTAATCTCTATGGTCTCCTTAAGATGGGAACTTTGAAATCTCTAGTATGTTATGATGACTTTATATTCCTTTATGTCATTTATTTTATGATCCATGTTTTACGTATTATTATACATAATTCCTCCATTGATCTAGATAACATGTGATTACTTATATATTATTTTAGATAAAAGGTAAACCGGGCCATGCTTAGTAGAAGCACTATGGTTCTCAGTTAAGTATTGAAGCTACGTAGCCATCACCACATGATGCATTTTAGTTCAATTAAAAAAAAAAAATTCCTACCTAAGGTGGAATGTGAATAACTTCCCTTATACATCTTTCACAACGTGAGCCTTGGGATGGCTACTTCCCCAGCATCCTGATGGGGGTTATACCATCCCATATTATATCGCATGCATTTATTTTGAAAAACCTTAAATGAAGTTAGAAGAGTAACACCTCAATTAATATGGTTTAGAAATTGGAGTAGTATGATGGTATCATATTGTAATCGAGGGGAAAATGTAGTTTTGTATATATCATCTCCCTTCGTAGACCTCTTCTATCGAAGCCATTTTCTTCGCGGATTAGTTGCTTGATGTCTTTAAGCGGCAATACTGGGACATGAATGGACGTACATGTAGGGTAATATTTGTGATACAATGGCGTTCGGCGGTATCTGATTAGCATTGTATGAACAAATTGAGTGCCTTGAATGGCGGGGATATCCTCTTGTCATGTTATTAGTGCGATTATATGCCATTAAACTTTAACGAGTATTTCAATTGTCATGTTAAAAAGTTTACTTTGTATCCATGACAACAATAGGATCAACCAAATGCAATCTTGGTTTTCTTCTTTATTCCCAAGAGTTGAGATCGTCGTATATCGTAGCCTATCTTGGTCGACTTTGAGAATGCAGCCGAGGAATTCTCGATCCCAATAGAAGCCGGTTTATGGGCGAGGAGTCCATATATCGAGATGTAAGTTTTGGTTCTTCGGCATCTTTACTTCTGCCTTTCTCGGCTAAAGCCTTTTATAAGCAGCTTCAAATGTCCGGATACAAATTACACCAGCAGTATCTGAAACCCATTGGTATACCCAGCTTGGATCCATGTCTTTTTATTATCATAATGAAGCAATTAGTCAAAGCCATGTTGGCCCTAATCTGAGTTATCTTGAGTCATTAAAGACCATTTACCTTTGGGATCAACTTTAAACCATTTAGTACGTATACCTCTCATCTCCATCTTTTTTAATCCATAATTTGTTGTTATGATGTATGCTTGTCATATAATTCGAGGTTGCTTTGATGACAAATTGTCGTAATCCACATATTCAAATTTCCTGTTTAAAGGGATCTCATAACATTTTGTTATGTAATACGCGAATACTTAAATGATTTAGGCTGGAAGTCCGGTATGACATCGATATATGATCCTACCATTAATAGGGCAAAGTTTTCCGAGAAACGTATTCGCGAGAATCTTTCACACATCTGTTTGGCAATGCTCCAGTGGGATTCAATGATCATTTATCAACTATGATGATAATGAAATAGTGCCATCTAGCGTTAGTGATCAATGGTAGTCCTTTTATGTGCCTTGTATATACGGTAGATCACGGTAATTTTCAGACTCAAATTCTATGTATGGTAGAATGTTTTGCATTTTCATTCTTTACTTTCCAAATGATAGCAATTTGGATTAGTGTCCACATTTCTAAAGTCTCTTTATTAAATTACATTCACGTGCCATCTCGCATTATATGTCTAGGGCAAAATGAAAATTTGGGTTGTTGGTGGCCTTATCTACTCCGGCCACATATAAGTATTTACTGTGCATTCGGAAACTTTGATAACTTGTACATCCCATTTAAGGAAATTTCTAGTTACATCCCTTTTGAATGCAACCTTAATGCCTTGGATGCTTTTAAGCAACCGGTCACATCCGCGATGACCATTTTGTCTTCATCCGAAATGTGTGGATGTGTGAGGATTATACCAATTCAAATATCATTTTCTATGCTCATCTTTACTTTTGTCTCAAATTAGGTGCCACCAAACTTTTGTTTGGAATATGGTTTAGACAACAGCACACCCTTATTTACGAGGTGTTTGTTACGTATCACGAAGTGGCTGTGGTTCTAATGTGACCCACGATATCCATGTGTCTATAAACTATTTAGGCTGTGGAGGTCAGTGAGGAGGCAAACTTCCTTATTTTCTTAGACAAATTTGTAAAATGGTTTTATAGCACATATCTCTCATGTTTTCACCGTATATTTCCGAGAGAACATAGTGTTGCTCTCAATATCAGGTCCATATATCACCAAAGTATATCTATCCTTAGCTTTATAAAACTATTTTTGACATATCTCGATCTAATATTTTGGATAAGAGTAATGCGGTGAACTACTTTTTCTTACGTTTTCGTACCGCACTCTTAGGTGATGCGCCTAAAGGCATCTCTTTTGATTTTTGGATTATTGCATGACACCGGATAAATCCAGACATATGTTAGTTCTAAACTATGTAGGGAATGAAACATGTATATCATGGGTGGTCCAGATTCTTGGAGATGGAAGGCGAGTGGCATAAAATGATTTCACAAGTTATGAATCATTGGTATCTTAAATTGTCCATCGGACATGATGAGATTATCTTCTTTTTTAATCAATAACATATAAACAAGCATTAGCATGCCTGAGAGTAAATACAAAATTTTTCCATATAAATTTGAGTCATACCTTATAACTCATGAGTCAACTTTTGTCATTAGGCCCGGTGCCTTGTGTAGTCTTTGGTGCTATCCCCTTTGGTAGCCAGGTGTCCCATGTTGCGCGGTGTTTCCGGACCAGCCTAGCGGTAGTGTTATCGATTTATGGACTTAAGATGATCACGGGGAACAGGTGGTCTTCGGAGCATTGATTTTTGATCTTTGGAGTCTTGATTTAGTGCTTTTGCTTTTGCTTAGACATTTTTGTTGCTCTTTGTATCTTCGGCTGCAGCCGTTCCTTTAGAAAATCAATCTTCTTGATTGTTTTCTCACATATTTATGCCATGGCGCTAGGAAATTCCATCTTCAATTACCTTAGCCCGGATCCTCGGACATCTTCAAAGTCGTGAGGCATATTTACGACTTCCGGATATCCACCAATACGCGATTTAGTTCAGTGTAGAGATGTGAGACGATTTCGTAACCAAACAGCCAGCAATAGACATGTTAGGGTAAATAATGGAGCAAGTATTGAGCATGTACCATCTCTTGCTTGATCTAGCCATATCATATTGTCACCACGCAGTTTGTCTTGCTTGCCGTAACTTTTTAGCATATGCGCGGGATAGGGGCGCATGGTTCTCCGGATCACGTACAAATAGAGAATATTCGTTTCATTTTGGGAATGAGCCCATGTGTCCTTTTTGGGTAGCATTAGTAAATCACCTATTGACATTTTTGTCAAAGAATCACCAGAGTTAACTTCTGGTTTTATCTAGTTTTCTTCATTTTTGATCATCTGTGGCATTTTGCTGATATGCTCTCTCACGGGTTGCATACCTCCAGAAGTATCAACCATACCTCTTCGCACTTATGGAGTGCGAGGGGTACCCCAAAGTTTTGTTCTCCACAATAGCGATTACGCTTAGAAGCTATTGGCTTTCCTACTAACTTTCTGGGTACAATGGGGAATTTTAAGCGGTTTTTAGTGTAAACTTGAAATCCACTGTATTGCTACTGCCTTGCGATGTATTTAGACAGCTAGCATAACTTTATCCTCTTAAAGCTCATTTTAAAATGTCATCATCGCCTCAAGATCTTTGGCTTTTAGCATAGGGTTCACTAACTTGATCATCTCTTTGCTGCACCGTAAATTGAACTTTAACCCATTATCCTCGAATGCGTCTCAAATGCCAATAATGAATTCGGTTTCATCTTCTGTTTTTGTCCAGTTGGCCCATGTATCTTTTGAGCTGGTATCACCGCCAGCTCATAAATAGACTGTTTGGCATCTCTTTCTTATACGAAGTTTTATTTGATGAAGGTGAAGGAATTGTTCTAAATCCAAGATTGTGAGGATACTGGCCGGTATGATGCGAGACCAACCGCTTTTCCAATATGATTTCGTGTACTTTCATCGTTCTTGATGCAGGATAATGGTTTTGTACAGCGTTTGGGCATTCAATCTGTTTTATTTATTGTTCATTGTTCCATCATATGTTGGAATGACCTCATATTCCTCCTCATCATGTACATCCTGCCGGAGTTTGTTCCACATATTCCAAGTATAGATCAGTAAAAATCTTTACCATATATTCAATATATAATTTATTTATCATCTTTAAGAGTAGCAGCTTATGGTTGTTTAAAAGCTCGGCCATATAACCTTGGGGGTGAGAAACATCATTAGATATACTAATGAGATGAAATTCCTAAAAGAAACTTCGTTACGAACTAGTAATACATAGACGGACATCTGCCTTAGTCGAAAATCCCTTAGCGGTATTATCATCTATGATAGTTAGAGCACTATTAGTCTATTATCTCATCATGAGAACAACTACATTTTTGTTCCTTGATGCTCGATATTTGGCCTATGCCATCTTTCTATTAAGCCTACAAGGCTTCCGGTCATTTCCTTTAATCCTGTTGTTGTCTTATTCGTTTTCCTTCTTGTGCTTACATCCAGCACATTTAAAACTTATGTCTCTATATATTCTTACATTCTTACATATAGGTTCATCTAGCGAACTTTGGATCAACTAGATAACATGAATAGGCAGTACATACTTAAACTTTAAATTAAAGGTCTTAGATGCACCACAATATTGGTGGCCCAGCACCATTTTTCATATCTGGTGTATATTCAGATTGGTCATACGGAGCCATTCATTTCAGCCTTTTTAGATATGTATATCCATTAACATTTGTGTTAATGACTTTAAATATTCAATAGTTCTATAGTCTTTAGAGCTGTTATAGATCGGATGAACAATTGAAAGCATAATACATGGACTCATATTTCCAAATTAATCACGAATAGATTAAGCAGGTTTTGACAAAACTTGTGCCCACTAAAAGGTTCTCACAAAATTAGAAATGCATATTCGACAAGATGTTACGCCATATCATGCATTTTCTGTGAGAAAAGATAGCTTAGCATATCGTATAACAAAATACTGCATGGAAGTCCTTGGAAAATGCCAATACGGTCCATGGGAATATCGCCATAAACCATTATACTACGGATGCGTCACCGCCTAAAGAATCTATCTTCATAGCCTTGTATACCATAGATTGTGGCACTGGGGCATGGCTAAAGTTATTCTCATAGCTTAGCCAACCCATAGGATAAGCCATTATCCGTGGCCTTAACCTATTGGGGCTTGCCCTTCACCGCAGGACTCACCCCGTTGGTGCCGCACGTGGCATCCTAGGTGACCCACAACTTATATAGGCATAAACCCCGCCTAGACCTACAGCCCTAACGAAGTCCTGCGTTGGAAACCCGTTTGAACATGGATTCTTGTGGCATAGGCATGCGGCGGCCCGGGCTGGAACTCGTTCTTGGGTAGGGCGGCATCTCGTGGTCGAACCATGGAACACGGATGGAGAGGAGGAAAGCGGGGAGGCGGTATGTAGGATGAGTGGTTGTGATAGCTCATGTCACCGGAGATAGCATTCGGATATGCTGGTATTTTGTATCTAGAGTAAGAGCCATCCTGGGAACCCATATTCAACATCTTGAACCCCACAATCGGAACCCTAACTGTGGATTAGATTTGTGAGATTAGGTTAAGATATTCTTCTTATGATTATTCTCATGATGGTAGTATGGATGTTGGTTGATCTTGTTGCTCCTCTTGTATTGGGAAGGGGGTAGAGACCTAGAGCCATATGTAGTATGCTCCTAGAGTAGATCCTTAGTTCCTATTAGTTGCGGCACGTGCATAGGAGCCCACCGAGGCTATTGAGGCTATGATATGACTAAGCACCATATAGCGGGGCTGGGAAGTGGAGGGAGGATCCTGCCGGTGGGGAGCTTAGGGATCCCATAGTGGAGTAGGCTTATGATTACGGTCACTTTCAGGTATGGGCGAGCAGGTCAGGAAACACCTCACGGGGCAATGGTGTTGCCACCTCTGGGGCTGCAAGTGATAGCTTGGCTCGTTTTGGGAGGTTGGTCAGTGCAGTCGTGTGTCGCCCGCGATTCTCTGGCATTACCCGGCACCTCTAGATCACAGGAAGGAGATGCAGCCTTCTGCCTCATCGGACGAGGGAGATGCAACTGGAGTGATAGTCAGATGGGTGATGCCATGGGATTATATGCGTGTCCAGGAAGGCTAGAAGTCTGTCGAGCACGATCTAGCCCATTTGCAAAGTATGCGAGGCGGATGGGTGGTCAACCTAGCCATTGTTCTATACCAGCCTAGCCATTGCCATGGCCTTCGGTGCGCTTCTATCTTGAGGCCTAACCCGGTCCGGTCGGCATCCTTGCAGTCGAGCTGGGGTAGGAGCTCTCATATTTTATGGTTACGTGATTCATCTTTGCCTTGGTTTGCGGTGATACTACCGCCCGGTAGTATTTGTAGCATATGTTGGTACTGGATTACGGCGTGTTATAAGCTTCGCATTATAGGAGCCCTGGGAAGAAGCAGACACCTTAGTGTTCCCTTCCGCGCTAAGAGTCACCTCAGTCGCGGGGAGGTGTAGGCGGAGCTTCGTCGTTCTTGGCCAGGATGGGGATTTCCTCTACTTGAAGTGCTGCAGTAGGCGCCGTCACGTTTAGCGGGGAAGCGTCCCGCAATAATTATCGGAAGCGTGTTCTTGGTTGACCAAGAACTGCCTTTTGTCCCTTAACCATATTAGTCTAACAGGCCTATGGGGGTAATGAAATAAACATTTCCACCATCGAACCCAGCAGAAAATGGGGAAATTTTTCTCTCCTAAGCCGATGGAGTGGGACTTGGTTAAGTGTTAGACGAAAGTTGAGTGAGTCAAATTCATCTTCTAGTAAAATTTGGAGTGAAAATTATGCATCGCATCAAATTTCACAGAGTAGATGAAGAATCGTACTTGTCCCGGAGACCGAGGTGGAAAATAAAGCATAAAGTCATAGGTTGCGCCGGACCATTAGAAAAATTCGAAATCTAAGTACCTGTATCAATTAATATAGATTTAACATATACATTAATAGTTAAATAGTACTAAATATGGTGCATAATTAATAGGGGCTAATAAATAGGGGTAATTATGGTAGGAGGGAATATTCCCGGGGACCCTCCTTTTTAAATATCACGACACCTCGTTCTCTCTCTCGACCCTTCACCTTCACCTCTCTCTTGCTTTCGGCCGTCGCCCATTTTCACGAACCAAGATGCTTAAGCGCACCAAACAAACCTCTGAGAGCTGGACCAAGACCTACCCTCTCCATGGTAGCGAGCCAGCGACATGTGAAGAGATCGGGCACCTCAGGCCAAGAAAGGGGAAGAGGAGCTTCCCAGCGGCGGCAGCGGCGTCGTATCATGATCTTGAGGAGAGCCCGGCGGCTCATCATCCGGGGAGGCACAGAGAACAGATGAGTCACCAGCCGCCCGGGCCCTCGGACAGAGTGGAAGGTAGTTGAAGAAGCGGGTGGAAGAGCAGCACCACCACCAAGGCCGTGGCGGGCCCTTGACTAAAGAAGGAAAAGTGGCGGAGTGGCGGAGGAGGCCGCCCGAGGGAGGCGGGGGAGGCCGGGGGAGAGGGAGCTGAGGGCGAGGCCGGACCAAGAGGAGGAGCAGCGGCCCTCGCGGACGTCGTTATAGAAGGCCCGGCCCGGGAGGAGCACCAAGGGAGGCGTGAGGCGAGGAAGAAGGCGGGAGGGACCAGGCCGGCTGAGCCACCTACCCTAAGTGGCGAGGAACCACCTAAAAGGTGGTGAAGAAGCAAAAGGTAGGAAGGGCGATACAGCTCCAGACAAGGACCCTTGGGTTTAAAGCGGAAGTGGTGGCATACAAAGGAGTACCTTAAATGGGAACGGGCGGTACAATGAGTGTTGATAGCATGGGAGTGTGTTGTCATTAGATGACGGGCGAAGAAGAACCAAGCCACTTGCAGGACGGAGAAAAGAGCCAAGAGGAGGTTCACCACGGGCGAATAGCACCTCTACGCCCGAATTGTTTGAGGAGATTGGCACTTCAGATGTGCCACGAATCTCACGATAAAGGCGCCAATCTGTAGAGGATTTCACCGGCGATTAGGGCCAGATTATAGGGTTACCCCTCCTAATGACCGGAGCTCTGCGAAGGCTTCAGCGAGCTGGTCGGCTCTTGAGGAAAGGAACCTCTGCGCTATCATGCAAAAGAAGTTACCCCCTTATGCTAGAGATATTCACCAGCAAGAAAAGGATTCATGAGAGAAATATGAGCCTCAAATTTTGTATAGAATTTTGGCAAAGGAAGCTAAATTTTCATGTAACTATATTTCTTATTAATATAAAGTTATTTTCCTATAATTAGAAAAATGTTGTGATTGAAATATAGGAAATAGAACCCAATTGTGGTAGAATTCTTCATAGCATGTCTAGAAACACTATACAAATCATGACTACAACAAATTTTGGCAAAAAATCATCTAAAAATCGGGCCAATAGGGTGAAGAGGCCAAGCGCCTAGAACCTCTGCGTTTCCAGCCTTGATGGCGTTTATTGTGATTCTGGCGGAGCAAAATCAACTTCTAGATGTCGGTTTTGCTCAAAAATAAGTTACTGGATTAGGTTAAATTGGCCCAATTAGCCATATTAGCATCTTCAAATTCCCTAAATTGACCAAAATTGGCCCAAAGCAATTAGCGGGTGAAGACAGCGCCGAGGCAGCGTTTCGTCCTTGACAGCGGACATCGTAGCAGTTCACGCACGTCAAGAGCCATGCTCCTTTGAGCTAAATTAGAAGCCAAATTTGATCAACCAAGCGCCTTCTTGCCTTGTTTTGCTTAAAGTTTGCACTTCCTTGGTAGTTCATTTTATTACCAAGGCCATAGAACCGAATTGATCATAGGTAGGTACCTTTTGCCTGAACCGAGGTCACTATAGTCACATAAAAATAGGCCCCATTTTGCCATTTTTCTTCCCTCCACGAGCTGCTCCAGCCCTTGATACGATTTTCACGATCCTCAGCGATATCTTTACAGAAGCCATTTTCTACACCCTTTCACCTTTCCCGATGAAACGCTGACAACTTTGAGAGGCCGTGCAATCTTGACCATATCCATCAGAAGCTTCCATTAGTCAAGCCTTCTCACGTGTTTGATCTGCTTTGTTTGATCTTCAACGCCCAACTTTGACTAGAACCACCCTACTACGAACATTATGTGCCAATATGACCCGGCGAGTCACAGGAAGTTAGAGGCTCGAGGGAGGGTAGGTTTCAGCAGGAACACTTGCAAACCTTGATGAAAGTTAGCGAGGATCAAAGGCAAAAAATGACTATGGGATAGGACTAGGACCATGCGATTACATGACTGCCGGACATAATAGGCATAGGTACCTTTCCATTTCAGGCGACCTTGCCCTCTTCATGCACTATAAGTCAATCAACAAAGTAGGAACCTACGTTAGCCCTTAGACTTAGCCACTTGATACGTAGAGCCGGGATAAAATCCACGAATATAGATCATCGCCCTACGAATATTGCCAGCGCGGCGTCGGGGGCACCATCTCTGCGAATCCATGAGAATACGAGCAGCTAGGGAAGCCCACGAGGAGGCAAGATAGGGCGAGGAGGCAACAAGGAGATGAAGAGATGCAGCGTCAGCAGCGGCGACATGAAAACGACTTCTGGACCACCCGGTCGGCATCACGCAATCACGGTATCCGCGATAGTCATCGGCCAGGGGAGGAGTACATTTTGCAAATGAAGCATCCCTCAACGTATCCCTATTGCCGGAGAGCGGGGAGTCTTGAATTAAGCGAGCTCTTGGGCACTATTAGCACGCGGGAAAACGCGAACCTCATCGACTACTTTCCTTACGAAGTCAAAGTTTGGCGAGAGGTACTCTTATCTTTGGGGAGACAATGTAGGATATAGCAACCCTACTCGGCCAGAGATAAGGAGATCTATCGACAGCGAGGAATATCATCGGAAGGAGAGGTTCAATGAGATACGAGCACTCTACCAAACCAAGGAAGGGCCAAAAGCTCCAGATGCGACTGATTCAGGCGGGTATGAGGAAAGTCCAGCAGCGGCATCAAACGGACCAGCGCTAACCCGGCGTGTGGAGGGATCATGAAGACCCTTATGGCCGGTGGAATGCCTCTGGCCGAGCGACTCAAAGGAAAGACGGATGGCGAGGCGTGGGGAAGGGCGAACGCCGCTACTATCTTCCAGCAGCCCTCACGACCAGGGCAAATGATAGTCTTCCACCGCGAGTTTTCGACGAGGGAAAAGATCAGGTGGCACTTCTCCGCCTTTCGAGACCGGTGACTACGAAGATATAAGCCCATGCGATCACATCATTCTTTTCGCGGTAATTACGCTCCATTTCGACTTTCGCGAGGACACCTTAGGGATGCAGCTTTCCGGTGAAGTAGCGCGGCAGCACGAGAACTCCGGGCAGGAGATGGCGAGCACTTGAAGATGTAGAGAACATGTCTTGCGCCAACCTCGGCGAGGCCTCGATTCAGGGGATGTCAAGAACTTCTTGGGGCTTTTGGAGGCCATTGAATAGTTGTAGGTACTGCTTAAGTTTGTGCTAAATGTTTCTTACTGATTGTGCTAAGATATATCTACCTTGCTTATCTAATATAATCGCCATGTATTGTGACCATGCCATTTTGTCAATGTAAAGGCTTTGTATGATTTCATAACTGAATAGTTAATTCTACGTAAAGATCCAGTCAACATCCTAGCTTAAAATGAAATGTGGTGATGATCATCTGCGGCCAAGGAACTCAAGTGGGGATCTCAGAGATGGCCGCAGGCCCATATAGTGGGGCGCCAAGGAACTTGTTTGGCGAGCAGGAAGACTTTTGAGGATATGTCGCAGTCAAGCATAAGGTTGGTGCAGATGAGAACCCGGTCACAACACACCTGCCTCATCCAGGCGAGCGACACCTCTCATGAATGCCGCAGGAAGATGGTCCTCCACCTTGTTTTCGGGTGGTGACGAAGTCCCCTCAATGAAGGGAGGCAACCGAGAGCGATAGGGACCAGGAGAAGGAAGAGGTAGGGGAGTCCATGTCATCTAGCTCGACTCATCCCGGATAATGCTTCCAGAATTGGGAAGAAACAAGCAAAGGCGATTAGGTCCGGACACACCTAAAAGCAAAGGAAAGAGCAAGAAAAGACGGATGACTATCAAGGAAAAGGTGGATGGTGCTGAAGACGTATGTGGAAGACAAAGGAGGCTGGCGGCGGTTCTGAGGGAAAACGGATCGGGCATGGGAGGGCTGACTGAGTGAAATAGGAAAAATTGGCAGCTCATCCGGTGTGAAGAGACAGGAAAGGATTCTTTCTGACTAACCTTATTGAATGAGGCAAGGATACGGTGGAAGGGATAATACTAAATCCAACAAAATTTGAAGAGAACGTTAGGGTTTGAATGCCGACAGCAGGCTTTCGCCAAGCTTATGTGCCAAGTTTTCATACCTAATTAGGCGATTAATGGAGTTTCTGAGGTTGAATCGGTGGCTGCTCCGGTAGCTAAGTATCACCAGAAGAATTTGCTTGCATAGGAAGACTCGGTATTTCTGAGTCTCGGAAGAAGCCAGCAAGTGGATACCCATTGAGGACGACAATATCACAAAGGCTTGTTAAGAGCAATCAACCCGGTCGGTTACCTGGTAGAAGATAAAGCTATAAGTTTAGAAAAGGCACCGGCAACTCAAATAGAGAAATTAACTAACCGAGGGGGAGTAGAGTTAGGCGATGCTCTGAGGGGACCAATACTCGAGTAAACAATCGGCCACACCATCGAGAGTCGTGACAGAGTGAGGAATTGGGAGGCGAAGCTTTTTGGGGTAGTAGAAAGCCCTTGAGGAGAATGCATCGGTGGCTCTTAAAAAGCGTCTCCTAGGCAGTCTGTAGAAGGGAAAAGAGCAGGAATGCATTGAGAAAAAAGCTATCATTTCGGGTGTTGCTGACTGGGGGCACTTTGAAACTTGGGTGTCCATTACAATTAAAACTGGAGGGCGCCAGGGAGTCTCTTGGATTGGGACTCCCCAGCAGCCAGACCCCGAGGCGGCAGTGACCCGGTGGGGAGGGCAGGGACTAATAAGATGGTGAGGGTGCATATGTGCAAACATTGAGTGTGGGGTGATACAGAAAGGAATGGAGTCCAATGTCATCATTGTAGACGGGATCATAGATAATAATCTTATGTAGTCCTCATGTAGATCTGGGGTAGCTCTCATGAACACGCATCTCCTAAATTTAGCTATGTAAAATAGGTATTAGAAGTCACAAAGCCAAGGAGCCCGTGCTTCCATGGCAAAAGCGAGCAAACTGCACTAAGGGGGAGGAGGATCACCTTTGTATAGACCTTAGTGGGGCTAAAGTGGCCGAATGGGCCAGTCATGGACATGGAGATATGATCGATGACAGGGATGGAATTTTTTGAAGCCCGGTAAAAGCCATGATTGATTCGCGGCCAGGAATGAAGTCCTTGTGGCTTTGAGGCAGCGGCAGGGTGATAGTGTGAGTAAGAAGCTAGATTCTCTATAGGTGTATTTCTTTGAAGCGGCCTAAGGAAGAGTATAGAAAGGAATAAGGTGGTTACATCTTGAGGATGTTGGAATTGATTCCAGGTAGAACAAACATTAGAGGTAATTTTGTCCCATTAAGGGATGCTTAAAACCACATCGACTTTTTAATTGTCCAATAAGAAATACCGGTGTATTTTATTCGATATTATGTGGCGTGATAATTAATGCCGGTTCATGCTTTTAGGTGTCATTTTTCTACATAACTTTTGATCAAAACTTCACAGACAGACACTATTTGTAGCAGTAGTGATTAAGTCTCCTGCAGATCTTTCTAATGACAACCCATTGTTATATCTTTTGGGATATAAATATAAAGAAAGAGAGCAAAACCATATTTTTAAGGTTAACTGCATAGCTTTGAAATACATCATAACATATAAGCAGAAGATCTTTCGTGCATCTAATAATACAACAAAAGCGGCATTTTCGCCGATAGATCAAAACTTATAGGGAAAAATAACCGACAATAAGTTATTATCTTTGCATTAATTAAATTTTGTAATTATTGGAGGATTTAGCAGGACAAAGGAGATCTCAATTACCTCTAATCTGTGAGAATGTGAAACCCAAAAGAAATCGATTGCCGAGGCGGATAAATAGAAACTATTTCCGGGAGTTCAAGGATGTATTTCGGGATTGAAATCCCGGCATTTTACTCTATATAGGGGTGTGGAGATGTGAAGGATCACATTTAGCTCTGGGATCGCAGCCTACGGTAAAACCATATAAGTGAAGCACCCGGAATTGATTGAGCTCAAAGCATTTGGGGTGCCAAAGCTTGGATTTATAAGGAGAAAATTGTATTATACTTTCAGACACCTATACTCTTTGTGAAAAGGTAGGGCTTAAGGATATTGCATGAACTATCGCGCCCGACTTAATAATGACGATAAAGAACAAGTATGTCATTGCCAAGAAATGAGATGATCTAATGGACGGTTACAAGGGAGCGAAGGTAAAATTCTCTAAAATTGATTTGAAGTCGGGTTACACTCGGATAAGAATAAAGAGAGGATATCAAAGGCTTTTGGGAGAGCGGTATGATCACTTTGAGTTCTGATGTGCCCTTTGGACTGTCGAGATGCTCGACTAGCGTTTATGCATCATGATGACATCTTGAGGAACCTGCCCGGATGAGGATTTGCTATCGCTACCGGCGACATCCCCTATCTACAACGAAAGTCGCGAGAACATTGTCAGCATCTCGAGGAAAATGTTGGAGGGTGGGCGTCATGTTGATTTTGTATAGGAAGCTCTCTAAGGTGCCACTATGGTAAGTGGAGTACTTGGGGCATGTAGTAACATCCAGAATCTCCATAATGAGATCCATCTAAGATTGAGCAATAGTTGATTGGCCGACTTCAAGGAATGTAAGCAGTAGAAAACTTTCGGGTTGGTAGGATATTATAGAAGTTAGGTAGGACTTTGCGAAGTGCGTCCCCTTATCCGGGACTCTAAGGCCAAGAAGATTAGGATTGGACTAGCGGTAGTTTAGAAAATTCCAAGCTTCTTTTGAGAAGCAAAGAGGCCCTAACGAAGCACCGATTTGTTCTCGGATCAGAGTAAAATAAGTTGGTAGCGCCATAGAGATCTGAAGCAAGATAGCATGAGGCGATCTTTGCTACTTGCCTTACACGAAGGGGCATTGCTAAGGCTAGAAGACAAACGGCGCCTGACCGCGCTACTTGTACGCGACGGGAAATTTTGCCTGTAGCCATTGTAACCGGGCATTGAGGGATATGGAGAGCTATCTGGCACAGGAAGAATTCCGATTGGATCACCGTCCACGAGAGCCTTGGTATCTCTTCACTTGACCACTCCCTCAACTTAAGACAAAGGAGGTGGATGGAATTCGCAAAGGCTGATATTATATATAAGCACCGTAGCTTATGTTGTATGAGAATGCCTCTGCGGAGACCATTTCGGAACAAGGATGCATTATGTCGCGATTTCCCTCTTTCGAGTGAGTTTGGCAAGAAGATTGAGAGTCCTTACCCAGCGGATGTGGACTTCAAAGGAGGTATGGGAAGCCTTTCAAAGGAAGCGAACCAGATAAGGAAAGGAAGCCTTCAAGCATTAGAAGGAAGGCAACTGTTGTATCTAAAGCACAAGTTGTGTATTACCCGAATCATCAGGGGTAAGGAAGCTGAATTCTTCGCGGCCGCATATGACTAATAGCAGAAGGGCATCTTTTATTCATGAAGACTTATTTCCAAGGTCGAGTAGCTACTTACGGCGGGGAATGAAGGCGGATAAGTACATATATTAGGGATTGCCGGTTATGTATTGATTAAAGCGGGAACAACCCAGTTCGGTGCTCTTGAGCCATTCAGGGTGCCAAATGATGCAAAGTGGGAGTCATAAAAGCATGGATTTCATCACGGTCTCCCTAGAACTCTTGAGAACCAAGGATGCATTGATGGTTGTCGTGAATGAAGTTATCTAAAGATGGCACATTTTGTGCCTTGCAAGACTATTGACACGCGTTAGATCTTTGCCAAGTTATTTGAGGAGATTTTTGGACTCCATAGCATGCCTGGAATAATATCTGATAGGGATTCCAAGTTTATAGGTGCCTATACGAAGGGGACCTCTTCAGCACCATTCAGACGAAGCTCTCCATGAGCACGGCATATCATCCCCAAACAGAGATGGGCGGAGAGGAATAGTCGGTTGCGTGAGAGACATTAGCGGAACTATGTGTGGAACAAGCAGTCAAATTGGGATGGTACATCCACTTGGGTGGAATTACGCCTACTTGATTGCCAAGCGAGTCATCTCCGGTTATCTCTCCTTTCGCCAGTAAATTACGAATTTTCCCGGTCTTAAACCACGGATGCTGGCACAATCCACGTAATCCCGGGTAAGTATCAATGTTAGGGGATATCACGGCTGACTAGTGGAAGAAGTAAAGAAGTTATTTATTCAAAAGCGACGAAGTGTTGAAGAATTAGCCCGACAAGCCGCGGGGCCGAAGTAAAGAGGAATTCAAGGTTGAGATAGCGTGCGGTTGAAGATAAAGGTGAAACCAAAGCCAAAAGGCTAGCGGATTGGGGTAGAAGCTTGCCCCTAGGTGGGCTGGTCGTTCAAGATTTTTGGAGAGGGAAGTGGGCTCTCAAGCCCTGAGGATTGGATCTTCCGGCCCATCTCAAAGGTTCACAAGGTCTTCCGCGTAAGTTTGAAGTAAAGGCACAATCCCACAACCACGAGGAGGTTTTGGATACTCAACCTTGTTGGAAATGGCCAGACAAAGTAGAAATAGTGCCTGAATTGCTTCTTGATAAGTCATTCCAAGAAGACTAGAGTCTCCGATTCCTCGATATTTGTGGTTAAGTGGAAGCACTTGCAGGTGGAAGATCGACATGGGTATTGAAGCAAGACTTGGAGAAGCAATACCAATTTGTGAAGGAGTTTGATGGAAGCAGTGGGTCTCGGGCTTATTAGAGCCGACTTACCCGGTAGGGTGGTTGGCTAGTATGTTGGTAGTTAGCCCTTGTAAGCTGGCGTACATTCGATCCTAGTTACTAGGGTGCATGTGTGCGGAACAGATAGTGTGGTGATGATGGGATACACCTTTAGGGCATTCTCTGAGCCACAGCACCAAGTCATGACCATTAGGGTCGTGTGGAAGGTGAGATAAAGGGCATGGTGGTGATGATGGGACATCTGATCGGGGATGATCTCTCTATGCCCGCGATGTGAGGAGATGCAGCGGACTGGCCGTAGGAGGGTCATGGTGAAGGTTAAAGTGATCATCTTGCTGATGATGGGATGGTCGTGTGAGGCGTTCCTAGCTTCAAGCAGGTGGGCATGATGCTTGGGGGTACTTCGTATAGGGTAGCAGAGTCTGGTAGCACTTCGATCATGGGCGATGATGGGAACAAGTGATCCTTAAAGCTCAAATCCAGAAAGACCATGATCTTGGGCAAGGTAGTAGAACCAGGTCGATGGTTAGCTCAAGGAGGTAAGAGGGGTGATCCCTAAAGGCCACAAATTCTTAACTAAACTAGCGTATTGCTCCTTTTTGCAGCGAAAGGAGCCAAGTAGAGGTGGACTTCAGCGAAGGGAAGCATTAGAGATAGGGGAGCCATAATTTAGATTATGAACCTAATAGCTCTTACAATAATGTTTTGGATTATGCGTGAAATAGCGAGTGTTAAGGCTATATAATTTTGTATAGTGCAAATGCTAACTTTAAATTTTTGACTTGAACTAATAAAACTTGATTGCTAAACTAAACTAAAGGTTATGACATGTTGGCAATGGGGCGCAAGGTAAGGTTAGTCACCTTGGTAAATCTTTGAGAATGACATTGTCTAAGGGGAAAATGTGGCCGGTCGAGGGGAATATCATGCTAAATCATTATATTCTACGGATATCACCTATACAAACTCCCATCTTCATAACCATGAATTATGGCACTAGGGGAGGGCATGGCTAAGTTATTCTCGCCAACAGCCAACCACCAAGCCATTATCCGTGGCGCCAATAACCTATTGGGCACCTTGCAGGACTCACCTAGGTGAGCATCCTGGAGTGGACCCTAACTTATAGGCGCCCTGGAGCCTTTCCAGCCCTAGCACCCGAGACTCACCCTGCTGCGTTGAGCCTAGTTTAGAACATGGACCTCTTGTGGCATAGGCGTGGCAGCCCGAAGCCGAGGGTGACTCGTTCTTGGAGTAGGGCTGACATCTGAGTAGTGTGAGGAGCCATGGAACACCACCCGGATCTGGAGGAGAGCTTAGGAGGCGAGGAGGTATGTAGGATAGTGGTTTGTGATGGCTCATCTGGGAAATTAGCATTCAGGATGACAATACTAGTATTTTTGTGTATCTAGAGTAGAGCCATCCTAGAACCATGTCAGCATCTTGAACCCTAATCGAGGGAACCACTAACTATTAGTTAGGTTGTATGATTTGGGTTAAGATGGTCACTCTTATGATTGTGCTGATGTGATGGAAGGTATGGATGTTGGGAGGTTTGATCTTATTGCTCCCCTCATGTTGGAGAACCTGGGCAGTACTCCTAGAGTAGATCCCTTAGTTCCTATTGAACTGCGACTGTGCAAGGAGCCCACAGGCTAATGAGAGGAACTCATGATACTTGACTAGAGAGCTTTTATATAGCAGGCTGAGGAAAGTGGAGGAGAGGATCCACTGGAGTGGGAGCTTGAGGGTCCCACTTAGTGGGAGGCTGACCCCTTGGGTGATTCCATCAGTGGGTCCAGGCACCTCTGAGGCAATGGTGTTGCCTGCCTCTCGAGAGGTACAGAAGTGATAGCTTAGCTCTCGTTTGGGGGGTTCCGTTCGGTCTGAATCGTGTGGCCACGATTCTCAGCATGGCACCTCTAGATCTGCAGGAAGAGATGCAACCCTTCCTCATCGGACAGGGGAGATGCAGCTTTGGAGTAGTCTAGATGGGTGATGCCATAGGGTTGCGTGTCAGGAGGCTAAGAGTCTGTCGAAACTGATCGCCCATTTACAAAGTAATGCAGGAGGCGGATGGAGTGGTCAACCCTAGCCATTGTTCCTATGCCATCCCTGCGCTCGGCCTTGCATGACTTCCGTTGCTCTATGCTGAGGCTAAGCGGTCCAGTTATCACTCCCTTCTGAGAGTCAGGCGAGGTAGGAGCTCTCATGTTTTATGGATTACGTGATTATCATCTTGCCTTGGTTTTATGAGTGATACATACCCAGCCAGTGTATTTATGGTGATACTAGTTGCATTGTTATAAACCCCATTATTATAAGACCCATAGGAAGAGCGCCAAGACATATGGTGTCCCTTCCGCACTAAGAATCACCTCGAGTCAGGGGGTAGGCAGAAGAATTATCACAGTTCTTTGAAGGATGGGAATTTCACCTACCAGTGTCACAGTAGGCCCGTCTGCGTTTAGCGAGAGGCGTCCACAAGAAAACTACCACTGTTTTGATTAATGGTAGTGTCACCGTTTCGTTGGCCATTTCGATGTTTCGGTAAACCCACTCCCATCCCATGCTTCAAAGTAAAAGAACTTCAGAAGCATAAGACATATGAGAAAACCGGTACCTGCGACTAATCAATACGCATTAGCGTGATGTGGTAACAAGGCAAGAACCAAAAAGGTACAATGGGATTTAGTTTATAACTGATCATCATTGTGCCTTATGCATTAGTAAAACATAGCAATAAAGAAAGGAAGAGTGAGAGTTTGCATGGTAATGAGTATATAAATAAGCGGTCCACTGTTTTGCCTTAGTGCTTTCCCATGGATTAAGCAGTCATTTATTGGTAGCAATGTGGTCGTTGCTCATTACACATAGAACATTACAGGGCCTTCTTGTTTTGAACATAATCTATAAATGGGGCTTTGGTCGGATGTTTTGTTGAAATATGACTTAGAATGAATGTTGATCTATATCATATACCATGAGATTGTATTATCATACACAAGCTAGCCCGTAATGACATGCATTCTTAAAACCTAGGAAGTATAGGCTTATTGACTAAACTAAATATGAGGAAATGAGTTTCAAGAACACGAGTATCCGTCTGGTTCTTCCATTATCTCTGTGTTTCCCTAACATTTTCTTGTGAAGAGAAATCCTGCTGGCGTTCCTCCGCAGAAACTCTGTTTCCTTTAGAAATCCAGATCCTAATCCTCTCTACCATCGTTAAAGCTCATGAACAGCCTCCACATGCTCCTTAGTTATAGAACTATCAGTACCTTGAGTGTATCTAAAAGGCATCAGCAAATTCTTACTGAAATTTCGCTACGATTAACTCATTCTTCATCGACCCGGATGTTTGGTATCATCCGTCGGAATCAAAATCCATGGTTGGATCTTTGTCGCAAATGTGCTATCAGCCCTTTGTACGTGGTCAAGCTGAATTTAGCTAAATCATGGAGTCTCCATCCATCGCTTTGGGGTTGGAAGACCTAGCTTGTGCTTTAGGGTATTAGGGCCGGAGTAATCAATTTTGTGTACATGTTTCATTTTCTCTTTAAAACCATTGAACACATATTTACATGTTTAATTGCCGATACCTCATCTTAATCTTTATCTATGGTAAATATATACCTTAAACACTTAGCTAGATTCAATAATGCTTCACAGCATCTAAGTTTTCAAGAAATTTAGAAACTGCTTATACTTCAAATATTTTACATAGCCCCATGGTTATTAAAGTTAATCTCTATAGTCTCCTTAGATAGATAAGATAAAGATAAGATGAATGGAGAACAATCTCTGGTATTTTGTGACCTTATATTCCTTATGTCATTTATTTATGATTATGTTTCTATTCCATTGATCTAGAAGTAACCGTACGGATTACCCCATATATTATTTGGATAAAAGGTAAAGCCGAGGGCGTACTAAACGACTTTGTAGTTCACCGGTTCGTATTGGCTTACGTATGCATCACCACCATTGATCATGATGTTACATTTTAGTATAAAACAAAAAAAAAAAAAAAAAAAACCCGGCCAGCCAGATCAAGCCAAGTATGCCTCTGTATTTTAGTGCTTAGGAAAAAATAAGCTCTATTGATACCAGAGTCGCCGATTTAGGGAGTTTGGGCTATTTTATGATAGTGTGAACAAAGGGTGCTTTCGGAACTAATTAGGTGTTCACGACACAATGGAACAAAAATCCTGTAATTTGAGTTTCTAGAGAGTTATAGCTCAGGAAGAAATTTGCGTGCAGAAAACTCAACATAACTTAATCTAAATATTTTGAATTTTCTTCTTAACTAGCTCAATCCTCGCATGCCAGGCCAAAACAATCACATATGGATTTGGTCTACTTTTCCTACGATGGAGGTCTCCTACTATCTAAATGGTCTAGCGGCCGGTCTTATGATCCTGGTCTACCAAGATCGTACTCGTCTACCATTGACACTCCACAGACCTATCACGATGCTCCATCGTATACATCTGAAATTCCTTTACTTCCATGGCATTCTCCACCATAGAAAGGCCCTCGATGCATTTCGGACCACTTGTGATGGGCAAAGTGTCGAGATTGAACCGCGGAGGTGTCATTAAATCCGCCTTCATAAGTCCTATATATGAGCGTACATACATGTTAACTGGCAACAATCACAAGGTTCTGCTTTTCGTGGACCCTAGCGGGTGTATGAAGTAGCCCTCATCGCCCTTCTCTATGGAATTGCCCTTGGATTCTGCATCTCCCTTGGCCTCTTCCACTACACCGAGGTACTGTGTCCGATGGATATGCGAGGGTGACATCCATCGAGTGACTAGTATTGGGAGGGTCATGCGGCAGGTGGGAGTTTTAAAACGTTGGCCAGTGATTAGGACATCTGGACTTGGGCTGAATTGCTAATGATATTCCATTGCGGTTGTCTTCTCAAGTCAATGCGTTTGGAAATTAAGCATAATTGATGCATCACCGGTTTGTAGCATCGACATGGGCTACAAACGGGACGCGTTACGCCCTTAGGATAAGTGGTAAACAGCTTCAGGGGAGTAAGTGGCCGTAATGTGGAAATTAGGCGTGGAATACATTGCCTCATCGTCAGTACCCTTTTGGCCGTGGCCGGATCTTGCAGTAGCCTCGGGGGTGAATGTCCGATCCGCGAGGTTCAAAGATGCTTGAGCAATGCCCGCACCCTCTATGAGGCCATTAAACGCTGCTTTTTGTCCTATGCGCAGAGGTAGGCGGCTTGGTCTGGGTGAGAGCCCTCTTTGGGTCTTCAGCGTGCCGGTCGAAGTTCTCTTGGGAGTCTTTCCTAAGCGGTTGGCCGTGTGCTTATTGAAGCGTTCCATTTATCGCGGAAGCAATACGTAGTTGATTTGGAAAGGAAGGCGGAGAAGCCGAAGGTCTTTCGAATCGGTGCTTAGCCGCTTTAGGTTGGTTAGATCTTGAGGCATAAGTTGTAGCGAATACCAAGTCTCAAGTTTATGCGCGGTTAGCGGAAATTTGATGCGACATTCCCTCTGATTTGTGAATATGAGCGCCGTTTCTTATCACTATCATTGTACTTGATAGCATTCTGGTGGTTTAATATATTCTTATATTCTTCAAAAAAAAATCCCACAACGCATATGTAATTGAGTTTCACGTTTTCTTTTTCTTTTTTTATTTTCATGGTTACCTTGTATAATCAATCTTCCCTTTTGTTGCCACGTTTTTCCGGTAATCGGTTGAACATATGGCGTGGCTCCAATCCTAATACAGCTATAGTAGTCGAACCTCTTCTTTACCACATTGCTGGAGTATTACATTTTATTAACAACGTCGAGATTACGCTGGAGAGCGGCTTCATACATCTTCGGCTTTCTGACCGACCATATGTTCTTGAATCGCTGCTCCTACTCTCCGTCGAAGAACGCCCACGGATGCGCTTATGGCAAGAAGATTAAAATAGGTTGCAGGCCTTACGGTTTTGCGAGGTGGCTATGGCGTGATTCTATGCTTTGTACATTAGATCCGCCATGCCCAGCTGCTCCTACGCTTCTTAGGAGCTATCTACCATATCGATTTTTCTTTTGTGCTAGCGTTGGCATCTAAGAGTTCGAGTATGATTTATGATGGATCCTGTTTTTAAATCTTTTGTATACAAATTCTTCTGTCTGAAAGCTTGAAAAAAGATATCACCCTCTCATACGTTAGCGGATTAAGAAGATAAAATTTTGCATGAATTAAGGGCAAGGTAAATTTTGCATGCATTAGAATAAAAATGGTTTTGTGAGTACCGGTCTTACGTCATGGGCATGCCGATATAACAGATAATCCTTCAAAGGCAATCTGCGAGAAGCGAGCCGAGGCGAATTGAGCAAAAGCCCACAAAAGAATTTTTTGCAAAAGTAAAGCGAGGAAGGAATTCAATGGTAAATCCACGAGAAAGATCTCATGTTTTAACCATCAAAACTAAACAAATTGACCCGAAGAATCCAAGCGCGAAGGAATGAATTCAAGAGACAAGATTTGATTGAAAAGCTTTGGTCATACAAGCGTCGTGAGAAAAGAGCAAAACAAAATTGTCTTTGGAGCAGAGAAAGAAGGCAAATAAGAATTTGAAGAAAGAAAGCATAGAAAGCGTTTAGATCAAAGAAATTATACCGATTGGCAAAGAATGTTAAACCATGCAATGAGAGGCATATAGGGTCAATCCTTGAAATTGTTAGATGCAGAGCAGGCAGAAGCAACTCAAGCGGTGCGGTTATGGAGAGAATAGATTGCGAGTATCGTAATGCGGTGGCAAATCAAGGTTTTAAAACCCATTGAATTCATGCACAAACTGCCTGCAAATAAAACAAACAATTTCTTGGGCTTTGCAATCACCGAGGGCAAAGGGCACCTTCTTCAGCCTTACTGAAGTTCTGGTCCCATAAAGGATAATCTTGCGTCTTCAAGCCCTCTACCGAGATCTAATGCAGTTGCCGCCTGCGAGATTGAGGTATTTGGAGAGGGAAAAGAAGATGGCAGTATATATTGAAGTCCTCCTTAAGAATGGGGTGAAAGGACAATAGATGAAACCATACGATACAACGGTGGCTGCTCTAGCTGAGATTGCCAATAACAAGTCCCTCCTTGCAAAAAGCCTTGGCCGACGCCTGAGAATGTCACGGTGAAATGACAAAAGGAAATGATCGGTGATGCGCATCACTCAATACCATTCGGATTGCCAATTGGAGATGAGGAAAGATGCTCCACAGCATGGTCTTGCATTCCTAGAATGATTTGTAATCCTCGGCCTAGCGGATGAAATGTGGACATCATTATCGGCATGTGAGTTGCCCTCGGTTGCTCATAGAAAAAACATCGCCTCGGTGTTCGGAGACTATTGAGCAAGGTTAGTGCGGGAGTGGGAAGCGAGGGAAACGATAAGCGGAGGTATATGCGGAGCATCTCACAAAAGTGGGAATAGAATGTGATGTGATGAGCAGCTGGCAGCCACAACTCCGATAGCGGAAAAACAAGTTATTTAATACACCAAAGTAAAAAGGACCCGGGATCAATAAAGCACAATTAGTCTACGAGGGTTCCGGCGTTTTAACCAAGCAATACGTAGCGCG